>CAUYLG010059295.1:0-14409 GCA_963573385.1 Cacajao melanocephalus
ACTATTGTAATGCCATTATAAATAATGAAATATTTATAATATATTTATAATGTATTATAAATATATTTATAATATGTTCATTATATATTTATATATAATATATAATGAAATATTTATAATATATATAATACATAATATATATTATAAATATATATATTTCATTATATATTTATAATGGCATTACAATAGTATACTATTTCATTATAATATTTCATTATATATTTATAAGGGCATTATAATAGTATACTATTTATACTATAATATTTCATTATATATTTATATATAATATCATAATGGAGCTTATCCTAGTATAAGCTCCATCCCAAATGGTTTTATTGTCTTGATGAGGGACATCATCCTCAAAAGACGACACCCCAAACTGCATTCTCTAAAATGAGAATTTTCTGTAGATGAAAATTCACGTTAATGGAACATAATTATCTGGTACATATATCATCTGTTATAATATATCATGTATATAAATTATATATATATAAATTAAACTGATAATATGGTTATATTATATAGCATATAATTATAAATATATTAAGCATATACTAGATTATATTGTAATTAGCAACAACTGATTACTAACACTTTTCCTCCCTAGTTAGCTACTATTGAACACTCTCTGGTAAGCCATGGAGTAAAAAGATGTTATGTAATTTTGATTTTGTTAGGCTAATTTCCAGCGGTTAAGTATAGCTCAATTAGTGTTCCGTTTCGACTATGTAATTCAAAAACTATGTTGTGCAAAAACCCACAAAAATAAGAACAAGAACAAGAAAAGCAATTTTGTTTGAGTTATTGAAGGAGAACTCAGCCCATAGCTTTTCTCCATGCTTTGGCAGCTGTTTTAGAGCATTCATCCAGCTGCATTTGTCTAACACTTGAATAATGATCATGCAGTTTGTCAGATGCTTTTGGGAGAGAAATTGACTATGCAGAAATATTTAGTATTTAACTAATTTTTCCAATTATAGGTTTTTGATTAGGGTAAATTTATTTTGAATTACTCCTGATGTTAAACCCAATCTTCATTAGTGTTCCATAGAATTGTGAAACATTAGGATTATAGAAGTCTTTTTCCTAGCTAGAAGGAGCACTCTCATTTTATAGATGATTAAGTTGAGCTTCAGAGAGAAATTAAACAACCTGCCCAAGGTTTTGAAACCCAGGAGGCTTGGAACTCATTTTCTGATATACAGTTGGACACTCTTAGAGTATTTCCTGTAACGATGTGTGCAGATGGAGAAAGGAACCTAACTATTTCTTATTGGTCATGGAGGGTCATGAGCTGCTAGCTCATGAAGTCTGTGAGGGAGTTACTGGAATGTAGCTTATCAGTATGTTTTCAAATCCTTAGAGCAGAGCTTCTTGACCTGTGTGCTGTAAATGGGTATGGGTGTGCTGGAGGTGGATGGACAGGGCCTAGGGTGGCAAAAAATCAGGAAAGCATTGAAATAAATCACTCCAGTACACTTTAAGTACATACAGAGAACGTTATTTTTCTTGGCAGTAAAATCCACTCTCTAGGGAGAAACAAGCTTTTGTTGGAAGACTGCTCTGATGAACTTTTTGGAGGGCTGGGCCTTCAGGAAGGCTGAGGAGCTAAATTGGATAAAAAGGAGAGGGACATATTCGGACGCTGTGTAGAGAGTCAGAGAGAGAGAAGAGAAAGACTTAAGGGCTGATGGCTCAAGAGAAACTTTGGGGAAACAGAAATAAAGGATGGGAACGTCAGCAGATCTACAGTGCTCCATAATGATTTGTGGAGTAAGTTACTTTGGGAGATGGGATGAGGTGCTTTATCTTGCTGCGAGATAGAGACTGGTAAAATCCAAGATTGCCCAAGAAAGGACAATTCCATGTAAGTTACAATACAATTATGAAAACTTATTAGCAAAGATCAGATATCCACTACACCACAGTGCGTGGCATCTCCCACATGACTGACCATTTGGGAATCCTGGTCCTAAGAGAACATGACCATTGGGAGTGGGCCTCTGGGAAGGGTGCTGTGGTGTGCAAGCGCAACCCTCGGTTATGTGCGCCACGCAGAATGAATTGTGTTGTGTCACTGGAAGTTGGGGTGAATAATATAAATAATTGAAATTGGGTGAGGTTTCCTTTTAAAAAATCATACTTCTGTTGATCTGTTCATGTGTCTGCATTAAATTTTAATGTGACTGAGTGGAGAGGATTGCTTGGCCCAGTAGTTTGAGACCAGCTTGGGCAAAATAGCAAGACTCTGTCCCTATTAAACATTTCTTTTAATGTGAAAAATGTTACTTGTGGAGAATCACATATTTTTTGAGAATGTTTTCCAAACCAACAATCATCACACAGTTTCTCAAAGGACTTTATTTCCATATTAGTGAAAGTTTTATGAAACATATTAAAATGTTGTAAGAATCATTGATAACATTGCATGTTTAATGAACAGCCTTTATTAAAATGAAGAAATACGTAAAGGAAATATATCTAGAATGAAGCACCTCCTTCATTATTGGACAGAAAATAGTGGTACGCATTATTGTAGGAATTTAAGAATATATGATATACATGTGAATGAAGTTTTTTTCTTTTGAGTTTTGTCCTATGAGAAACTTTACCAAAATTATTAGTTGATGAATTCTGTTGGCAATTTATAGTTAGGATATTAGCAAGCAAAATATTCCAAAGTCTTCTGGCTGATGTTTGTGTGAAAGAATGTGGTCTCATGTGAGCAGGAAATGGATAATAATGCAATGAAAAGACTGGAGATAACTTCAAGGTTAATTTGAGGTAAAATTTATTTTGATTATAATATTATTTCTGGTGAAAGTATTAAGTCTGAATTATTCAGACAATTGCTTTAATTCTCCATTTGACATTTGACCTGCGCACAGAGCTAACCATTGGGTATTGATGAGAGTGGGAGTCAGAGCCTAGTCAAGTAAGAGATTAGGAAGCAGAGATGGAAAGAAAGTTCTACCTATGCCAAGGGTCAATGCATAGTCATGGTAACGATTTGATTGGGAACTTTTATTAGCAGCCATTTCTTTGGCAGACTAATAAAAATGACTTTTAAAGATTATTTTCCAAGTTATCTTATATAAGTGGATTATGATGAAAAAAGTGCGAACCACATTTCGTCTTCTTTCTTGCCTTCTGTTAAATATATATTCAGCTTAGAAACTAAATAGCACAGGATAAAACCTGAAATCATAAATTCTGTACATTCTATGTAGTTCAAAGGTATTACATGATAATTCACAAGTAGAGAATTGTACAGGATAGTTGGGAAATGTTTTTTAACCCTCAGAGAATGTTCACTGGGCACGCGCATAACATGTAGATGCCCAAAGCATTTCAGAATTAGAATTACAAAAAAACCCCAAAACAAAACACTTGTTGTGAATGGTTTGTGAACCCAATCTCACCTGTGTGGGCAGGGCTAATTCTGATATGAAGAGGAGTTCTCCCTTCTCTTAAGTAAACAATAACTAAAATTGGCTTTTATCCAATCAGTTATTCTAAGATCACTGCAACTTTTTTCTTTCGAAAAAAGGAGTTGCCCTAAAGAAGTTCCATTTGCTTTGCCCTCTTTCTTTTCTCCCCCACAAAGGAAAAAAGATACGTGTGTGTTGAAATAACAAAGATTTCATTTAAAGATACTTTTTAGATAATCAGACTTGCTTTTTGCACAGTGAGGTCTTTAGTCCCTGGGAGATATGCTATATTACTGAATTCGTTTCTGGAGTCATCTTTAATGGGGCTAGGGAATCCATTGGGTGGCGTAAGAACTGCTGGTATGACCCACCATGCTTTGTGGCCTGGGGGTCTCTCTGTGTAATTCCCACAACTTGACTTTGAGATAGATCTAAAAAAGTGAACCATCAAATGTTGGAAATATCAGGTAAGAAATTAAAATAGGCTGGGCATGGTGACTCCTGCCTGTAATCTCAGAACTTTGGGAGGCCAAGGCAGGCAGATCACTTGAGATCAGGAGTTCGAGACGAGCCTGGCCAACATGGTGGAACTCCATCTTTACATAAATACAAAAATTAGCAGGGTGTGGTGGCACACACCTGTAATCCCAGCTACTCTGGAGGCCGAAGCAGGAGAACAGCTTGAACCTGGGAGGTGGAGGTTGCAGTGAGATGAGATTGTGCCACTGCACTCCAGCCTGGGCAATAGAGCCAGACTCTGTCTCAAAAAAAAAAAAAAGATAATGGAGATTATTGAAAAGAATAAGATAGGCAGAAATATAATATTTAAGATTAAAGAAGAAGGCTGGGTGTGGTGGCTCATGCCTGTTATCCCAGCACTTGGGGAGGCTGAGGCAGGACAATCACTTGAGCCAGGGAGTTTGAGACCAGCCTGAGCGACATAGCGAAACCCTGTCTCCACACACACAAAAATTACAAAATATTAGCCAGGTGTGGTGGTATGTGCCTGTAGTCCCAACTACACAGGAGGTTGAGGTGGGAGGATGGCTTCAGCCCAGGAGGTGGAGGCTGCAGTGAGCCAGGATCACACCACTGGACTCCAGCCTGGTCGATGGAATGAGACCTTGTTTCAACAAATACTAAAAATTAAAATAAAATCAAAAGAAGAAAGTGAAGCCAACTGAAAACAAAACACATTAAAACACAGAGAAAGTTAGAAAATAAAGTTTAAAGATGAAATAGAAACGCCAAGGAAAAATGTTTATATGTTATGGAAAGCATGTGAACTTACTTTATATTATTGTTCACACTTATATAATGCTTGATATATGCCAAGTGATGTTTAAAGGTACAACTTACAAACCTTTTGGGATTTAAACTATAATTATCCACATTCTATAAATTAGGAAACTGAGACCCAGAGAGATTAAGTGATTTATTTAACATCACAGGTTTGTAAGTGGCAAAACTAAGATTAGGATGTATATGTATATATAGCTACATTCTTAAACAACGACACAATTCAGTATGTTAGACAACTATTTATTGTGTTTTCATCCTTTCTGAGATTAGGGCCTCTCTTCCCTTTTTGGGAACTGTTCCTTCTTACCATGTGACTTGAGTGGAAGCTGCTGCCATGTTCTTAGACACTCTCTTTCCATGTTTTCAAAGTAAGCATCCGTTCTACCATCTTTTCTTGATTATACAATGTATTTCCAAATATTATTTTAGAGTCTCTGCATTTTCATCAGATAAAAGAGGATTATCTCCCTTTTATAGGACAAATAATCATTTCCACTTAAAAACTGAACTGTATTAAAAACAAAATTTTGGCCAGGCATAGTGGCTTATGCTTGTAATTTCAGCACTTTGGGAGGCCAGCATGGGAGTATTGCTTGAGGCCAGAAGTTTGAGACCAGTTTGGGTGACATAGCAAGATTTGGTCTCTACTGAAAAAAAAAAAATTAGCCTGGCATAGTGGCGCATGCCTATAGTCCTGGCTACTCCAGAGGCTAAGGTGGGAGGATTGCCTGAACCCAGGCATTGGAGGCTGCAATGAGCTATGATTGCACCACTCTACATAGCCTGAGTGACAGAGCAAGTCCTCATTTCTAAAAAAAAAATCCCAACCCCCCCACCAAAGTTTTAATGTTATTTTGAACATTCATATTAGATAATTTAGAGACTGGTAACAAAAATAATATTCTGATTTCAATTAATTGATTATTCTAATTAATTAATTAACATATTTTATTAATTGCTTATTTAAATCAGATATATTATTAGTAAAAGATTGATAAGAGTATGTACCAGTGACAATTTTCTGAGCCATTAAGATTTTTTTAATATTTAGGACTATTAGCCTGCAAATGCATGTGTACACACACACATATACACACATATACACATGCATATACATATGTATATGTGTGTATAAATACACATATACATATATGTACATATATACAAATGTGTGTGTATACATATGCATACACATACATTTAAATGGAGTATGTTTATCTAGAAAATCAAGACAGTTAGAAACTGAGAGTAAATAAATATTTAAAAATGGAAAGGCAAATGGCTTTTCAAGGTAGCCTTGATTTTAGGTCAATGGAAAAAATCTAAGCACTTATTTTAACTAAAGTATCTGGTGATCATAGCTTGGAGGATCTGGAATTTTAAGGTGGGTGGCTCATTTGACTTGAAAATCCAATATTTTTTCTGAAGTAGGTGTTGCCATGGTGACAGAACGGCTTAGCAACTGAAGACTGATTTCATTGGCTGGCTGTCTGCAGACTTGCTTGTTGAGTGGCATTAATATGTTGCCTCCTGCTGTTTTTTATTGAGGAGACCATCTGGCATTAGCTGTATTTAAAGGTAAAGTTCCGTTAGACAAAGAATACCAGGTGATATACACTGAGGTGTTAAAAATAGGTTTTGCAGGAAGTTCCACTTCAAATCACAACCTATTATAACCAGTTAATTCATGAATCAAGCCTTTGACACTAAGCATTAAAAGATTTTGCTGTTGTACTTACTTATATTCTAAAAATTTAATTGCCTAAATATACTCTACTAAATGATCATATTAATCTTGATGTACCTAAAATTAATCTACTTGATAAACTGTTCTCTCACATTATATGTTCACAAACCAGAGATATAGTTTTTAAATAATGATTACTGAGGATGTTTAATATATCAGAGCATAAATAGCTATCAGTTTTTCTTTTACTTTTAAGGGTGATAAAAATAATGGATTTTCAAGTAACGTGTATTAAGATGTCAAATGCATCTATTCTACTAATTATAACTGTTGATTCTAAACAATAAATACCTGTTGTACATCTGTGAAAAGACATACCCTCTTTTTTTTTTTTTGATACAGTCTCACTCTGTCATCCAGGATGGAGTGCAGTGGCATTATCTTGGCTCACTGCAACCTCCACCTCCCAGGTTCAAGCGATTCTCTTGCCTCAACCTCCCAAGTAGCTGGGATTACAGGCACCACCACACTGGCTAATTTTTGTATTTTTAGTAGAAATGGGGTTTCACCAGGTTGGCCAGGCTGGTCTCGAACACCTGACCTCATGTGATCCACATGCGTCGGCCTCCCAAAGTGCTGAGATTGCAGGCGTGAGCCACCATGCCTGGCCACAAACCCTCTTATTAAGGAGTTTCCAGTATAGTAGAGAGAATAAGACACATGCACACATTATGAAAAGACAGAAAATGGCAAGTACCTTAAGAGTAAAACAAAGTGAAGTCTGAGACTGAAGAATGGAGGACACATTTAATAAGGATACTCACCAAGACTTCTGATTGGCTTAATCTTGTCCAGTGTAGAAGAGACAAGAGAATTCTAGGAGCAACAGTAGCATTCATTGGTGTTATAATCCCAGCTTCTCTAAGATTGGGTTCTAAGGTGATGTTCAGAGGATAATAACAGAGCAGTTTGTGCTTAGAGCTTGCTGTACATGTAGAGGAAGCAAAATCTTTACAACTACTTTTTGGCCATATCATGAATATCCTTAAATGCTAGGCTGAGGATTTAGACTTCATTTGTTCGGGAGTTAATAGAAATAGATCATTTGTGAGTTGCTAATTTTAGAAAAAGATATTGTATGCTTTTGACATATTTAGGGAGGTGTTGTGGATCCACCACCTGGAGAGAGATATACGGCCATCAGTTTAAAATGAAAATCATTTCATGGCAGAATTTGAGGACAGAGGAAAAGATTTAGGGGTCATTTGCTTGAGTGGTGAGGGTGAAAATGGTGATGAGCATAAGACCACTGAGGGAGGGAGAATAGACAAAGGAGAGAAAGTATATCAGGCAGAGACTTAGAACACGCCAACCTTTTTAAGATTAAATGAGCAAGAAGAGAGCAGAGAGATGTAGTCAGAGAAAGACAGCTAGTAGGTATAATTCAGAGCTGTAGTCTCAATATTTCCCAAACCTTATTCTCCTCCTGTTATTTCTTGTCTTGTGGAACATCTGTCTTCCTGAGTGGAGGAGGGTTCATGTGTGGGGGGAACATGAAATACTGTTGGAAAGATTGGGTGATACCACAATGTATGAGACCCTGAAAGCTGGACAGAGGAATTTAGATACTATGGTGGGTAACAGGGGCTTCTGCAGTCTTGTAAGCATGGAATGATTCTGTGGAAAGTGGTGTTGTCGTAAAATTAGTTATTTTAACATTAAACCAAATGTGTTAAAAGTAGGCGGGAAGGCTGGGCAAAAGGTTGTTAAAGTAATACTGGCATAATTTGAGGAGGACTTGGAAGGATGTGGTGACAATGGAATGAAGAGGAAAGGATAACTAGGGAAAGGTGATAAATGAACAGATTATTTTATTTTTATATCAGTTCTTTCTTCAGAAGGTTGTAAAATATTTACATCAAAAAGATGTATTTAATAAAGATGTCATAAAGCTGCTTTATGGATCAAGAAGCCACTACTGTTTTGTACCAATTTATTTGTGAAAGAGAAGTAAAATGTGCCAATAATAATGGTGGCCAACATTTTCAGCCTGATTCTCTCAGTATTTGCTTAGATGCTTACTTACCTCTTCAGTTCTTTGAATGAATTTTATAAATGAGTGGTCCCATTTATAACCTTTATTATTCTCATAGTTACATAGAATTACTGAGATGCATAATTCAGTCTTAAAGGATGTTGGTGTTTCTAGTGATTCTGGCCTGTTACATGATACCTTGTGATATAGTTTGGATATTTGTCCCCACCCAATCTCATGTTGAAATATAATGGCCAGTGTTGGAGATGGGGTCTGTTGGGAGGTGTTTAGATCATGGAGGTAGATTCCTTGTGAATGGCTTGACGCCGTCCACTGGTGAAGAGTGAATTCTCGTAAGATCTGATTAAGTGTGTGACGCCTCCCCTGCCTTGCTTTCTTTCTGTCCATGTGACATGCATGCTCCCACTTCTATCATGAGTAAGAGCTCCCTGAGGCCTCCTCAGAAGCCGAGTAGATGCCAGCACCACGCTTGTATAGCCTGTGTAACCTGGAGCCAATTAAACTTCTTTTCTGTGTAAGTTACTCAGTCTCCAGCATTTCTTTACAGTAATGCAAGAATGACCTAATGCACCATGCAAATTAAAATATAAACCTGTAAATATGTCACAGAAAGATTTACTCTCCCCTGAAGAGGAGTCAATATGAAAACCTGAGGAATGTGGCAAGTAGAAAAACAGAAATGAGAAAACTACCCTTGTTTTTAAAAAATATTTTTAAGATATTTTTTCTTTGGAAATAGATTGTTGTTTTGAAATCTGGAATGTAAAATGCCAGACTCTTCTTCCCTTTTTCTGGATTTGAAACAATCGAACACTGGGAAATATCTGGTCTTGAACTAAAATGCAGGCACACCAAATTTGAACTCAGATTGAAAAAGTCAACACTGGGAATCAACTAGAAATTAACGATGATTAGGAAGAGTATTTTGATTGCTATCTGATTCTTTCAGAGCTCTGTACAACTTAATGTAAGCAAGCTATTAAAAAACAAAAACTGAAGGTGACTGTTTCATGATGTGTGTATCACAAAGGAAACCATCACCACCTGTCATCGAAACAAAGGCTCATGTTAACCAAAAGTGAAAAGAAGACAATGTAAAAAATTTTAAAAAATCATATTCTTGAGGCCATGAAACACATGTTCCAGAAAACAGTTTATTAGAATTGCATTAAATAAAAATTAATGTCTGTACACTGATGGGGAAGCAGTGTGGAGTGGTATGAAAAATGTTAGAGAAGTCTATATTTGTAAAATCTGGAAGTTGGAATAATCAGTGGGGCCCCAACTCTAAAATCCTACTACCACTCTTAATGTGACAATGATTTAATTGTTGAACAAAATTTAAATTGTAACATATGCCATGGGGAATGTGTTTTCTGGCTTGCTAACAACATAAAAAGAGGATGTTGAAAGCCTCTTGTAATTCATGTTTTTAATTTTATTTATTTTGTTTAACAGAGTTTGGTTTTTATTGTTATGTGTTTGGCTGGGTACAGAATTGCCCTCATCACCCTTGGGCACCCTGGCATCCTGGGAGGAACAGGCAGAGATGGCTGCAGATGGCTCTTAACTGCCACTCCAGGTCTCGGGGTTATACAGTGAGCACAGTGGATTCCACCTTCCAATAGGAAGTGCAAACTCTGGCCGGGCACAGTGGCTCACGCCTGTAATCCTAGCACTTTGGGAGGCTGAGGTGGGTGGATCACCTGAGGTCAGGAGTTCAAGACCAGCCTGGCCATCATGGTGAAACCCCATCCTTTTTTTTTTTTTTTTTTTTTTTTTTTAAAAGGAAGTGCAAACTCTTAATTCACAGTCAGACTTCACCAGGCGGGAGAGGTGGTCTTGGCTGAAGGCACTTTAATCAGGGAGCAATCCCAATGCCAGAGTTTGTCTTCTTTTCATTACTTTGATAAACCTAGACACCACTCTATTGGAGAACCAGCACAGCCGGTAGCTGGGGTTAGTGCACTGACCGAGTGGGGCATGAGACCTGCTCACTGGGAGAACTTCTTGATAGGGCTGTTAGCGTGGTCAGCCAGCTGCTGGCATGGGGTGAACTGTTTTCCACAGGCAGCCTCATACTTCTTGAGCTGGTCTGCTCTCTACTGGGTGCCATACAGATCCACAAAGTGGAAAGGCCTTCCAAGACAAGGCAGGAAGCTGAGCCCAGAGATGGCTCTGATGTCTCCCTCTTCATGTCTGGCCAACATCTCCTCTTGTAGGCACATGACTGCTTCATTCACATATCTTGTCACCAGGCGGAACTGGATGTTTTCATCTGAGGAGACTTCAGACATAGGAGGCATCTTCAGACTCACTAAAATACTATCCATGTCAGAATTCAAATTCTTACTCTTCCACTCTCCTGATAGATGTAAAAGCCCTTCCCAGACTTACGACCTAGGAAGCCCTTGGACACCATCTGTGTCAGCAGTTCTGAGTTTCCACCTCCAAACTGCTCCCCAAAGGCTTTGCCCAGATCTTCCGCCACATGTTGTGCTACATCCACACCAACTTCATCCACCAGTGTGGTGGCACCCACAGGAAAGCCAAAGCTTGTGGTCAGGGAATCCAATCCAGCTTCTTCAGGTCAACCCCTTCCTGGAGGATTCAGATGACTTCAGACATCATGGGTGCAAGACACCTGGTGGTATAGAAGCCAGGTCCATCCTTAACCACAATGATGACCTTGCCCTGCTTGAGACCGACTGCTATAGCTGAAGCACTGGTGTCTTTGGAAGTTTTCTCGATTGTGATAATCTCCAGCAGCTGCATCTTGTCTAGGGGAAAGAAGTAGTACATGCCAATCACCTTCTCGGGTCTTTTGCTGACAGCAGCAATTTCACTGATTGGGAGAGCAGATGTGTTACTGGCAAAAACACAGTGACCTGGAATCACCGCTTCTATTTCCTTTAGCACTCTGTGCTTAAGACTAAGGTCCTCAAACACAGCTTCAGTCACCATGTCAGCCTTTTCAAAACCTTGGTAATCAAGCTGGCCAGTCAAGTTGCTGAAGATGGAATCTCTTTCAGATGATGTTAGAGCTTTCATCTTCACTTTATTATTCAATCCTTTGAACACTTGTTGCTGTCCTTGGCCTAGCCCCGTGAGTATGGCATCTTTATGTATAGTCTTTAGCCCCTTATCCATGGAGACTTGGGTGATGCCTGCTCCCATCGGCCCTGCACCAACAATAGCCAGATGCTTAACATCCTTCTGTGAAGCTCCAAATTTATTCTTCTTGCACAGGACCTGACCACGGTAGAGTCTCATCAAGGCCTTTGATTCTTTGGTCATTGCAAGCTCTCCAAATTTCTGATATTCAGAGAGATAACCAGCATCACTCCCTTGCTCAATTCCAGTCTTTACCACATCAATTATTTTCAGAGGTGCAGGATAAAGGCCTTTAGTCTGCTGTCGCACTTTTTCTTCCACTTTTTTGTAAACCTGTTGCCTGACAAACGGAATAGTTATGGTGTACACTGTCAATTTTTCCACCAGTCTCCAATTCTTTATCTCTCTTTGCAGAGATCTTATCAGCCAGTGCTTTGGTGAAAGTAATTGCAACTTCTAGGTATTCGATTGTCCGTTCCTCTGGAGGTTTTAGTCCTGGCCCCGGTTCCACCTACTAGTCTACCAATCCCGTTTTCTTTGCCCTGTCTGCATGAATGTTTTCTACCAGTCAGCATCATGTCAAAAGCAACAGGCACATCCGCCATTTTGGGCAGCCTTTGTGTGCCTCCTGCTCCTGGTAAGATCCCTAGCAAGACTTCAGGGCCACCAAATACTGCTTTTCTGTCTTTTGTTGCTATTGTGTATCGGCATGAAATGGCAAGCTCAAGTCCTCCTCCCAGGCAGGATCCACTGACGGCAGCCACAACAGGCTTTGTGGACTAGTCATTTCTCAAATGTTCTCTGTGCTTCTTGTGATGTCTGTGTTACTTCCTGTTACTTGCAGCAGTTAACAGGTTGATATCAGTACCTGCAATAAAGCAGCCTGGTTGTGATGAGATAAGGACGGCACTTCTGATTTGATCACTAGCCTAGATTTCATTCATAACATCTATGAACTCTGAATGCAGCTCTTTATTCAGTGTATTATCTTTGAATTCGGAGAGTTAATTTGAATCACTGCCACATGCCCTTTGATCCATAGTTAATGTGGGTTCTGGTCAGCAAAGCAGAAGACCCTGTAAAATTGTGGCGTATATAACCTCTGGAGCTGAGGATCCTGAAGGCAGAGAAGCGGCTGACGTTGCCAGTCAACCAGAAGGCCACCATGTTGAACTGAAGAGGACAGCAGTGGAGAGAGCTTCTCTTTAATTTCATTCTTCTCTTTTGTATTAGCTTTTTTGATTTATGATAACCAAAGAGAATACAAATGAACTGACTTCACAGTTTTTTTCCTCAGATTTCAGAGTTGAACTATTCTTAAGCTCCCTCCTTGCCTCTTTGATTAAATATTTTAAGGGCCGAAAATCTTTCTGGTTGTTGTTATTTTGTTGCAGCTTTATTGAGATAGGATTCACATACCAAATAGTTCAAACAATTAAAAGTAAGATACAATGGCTTATAGTATAGTCACAGTGTTGTGCAGCCATTGCCACAATTTTAGAACAACTATATCATCACCTGAAAAAGAAACCCCATGCCCGTTAGCAGTCACTCCTCATTCTCCCATTTCTTCCCAGTTCTGCTCCAACAACTCTAGGCAACCAGACTAATCTACTTTTTGTTTCTATAGATTTGCTTATCCTAGACATTTCATATAAATCAAATCATGCAATCTGTGGTCTTTTGTAGCTGACTCCTTTAACTTAGCATAGTGTTTTCAAGGTTCACCCATGTTGTAGCATGCATTAGTACTCCATTGTGTGGATTTACCATATTTTACTTTTCCTTTCATCAGTTGCTAGACATCCGGCTTGTTTCCATTTTTTGTCTGTTAAGAACAAGTCTGCTATAAGCATTCATGGGCAAGTTTTTGTGTAGATATGTGTTTTTATTTCTTTTGGGTAGGTACCTAGCCGTGGAATTCCTGGGTCGTATTGTAATTCTTTGTTTAACATTTTCAGGAACTGCCAGACTGTTTTCCAAAATGGCTGCACCATTTACATTCCCATCGGCCATGTACAAAGTTTCCAATTTCTCTACATCCGCGCCAACTTGTTTTTTGCTGTCACTTGGAGATTATAGCCATTCTACAGGGTGTGGAGTAATATTTTAACATTGTTTTGATTTGCATTTTCCTGATGACTCATGACATTGAGCATCTTTTCATGTGCTTATTGGCCATGTATATCTTCTTTGGAGAAATTTCCATTCTTTTTTTTTTTTTTAAGATTGGGTCTGGCTATGCTGCTCAGCCTGGTCTCAAATTCCTAGGCTTAAGGGATTCTGCCACTTCAGCCTCCCAAGTAACCCAAGTGGGTTGCTGGGATTACAAGTATCATTCCAGGCTCCATTTTTTTTTTTTTTTTGAGATGGAGTCTTGCTCTGTCTCCCAGACTGGAGTGCAGTAGCGTCATGATCTTCGCTCACTGCAACCTCCGCCTCCCAGGTTCAAGCAATTCTCCTGCCTCAGCCTCCTGAGTAGCTGGGATTACAGGCACCCACCACCACGCCTGGCCAATTTTTTTTTTTTTTTAGTAGAGATGGGGTTTTGCTGTGTTGGCCAGGCTGGTCTTGAACTCCTGGCCTCAGGTGATCTGCCCACCTTGGCCTCCCAAAGTGCTAGAATTACAGGCATGAGCAACTGCGCCCAGCCAATTTTTTTTTTTTTTTAGAGACATTTTTTCATATGTTTGTTGGCCTCATGTATGTCTTCTTTTGTAAAGTGTCTGTTCATATCCTTCGCCCACTTTTGAATGGGCTTGTTTGTTTTTTTCATGTAAATCTGTTTTAATTCTTTGTAGATTCTGGATATTAGC
>CAUYLG010059299.1:0-18029 GCA_963573385.1 Cacajao melanocephalus
GAGGAGAGGGAGGGGAAGGGAGGGGAGGGAGGGGAAGGGAGGGGAGGGGAGGGAGGGGAGGGGAGGGGAGGGGAGGGAGGGGAAGGGAGGGGAGGGGAGGGAGGGGAAGGGAGGGGAGGGGAGGGGAGGGGAGGGAGGGGAAGGGAGGGGAGGAAGACTCATGAAAAGTACAGCACCAAGAGTGGACCCTGATATAAACTATGGATTTTAGTTAATAATAATGTATTGGTTCATCAATTGCAACACATATACCACACTAATGCAAGATGTTAAAAATGGAGGAAATTGGGGGAGAAGGGGAGTATATAAAAATTATATGAATTTTCTCCTCAAACTTTGCTACAAAACTGAAACTTCTCTAAAAAACAGAGCCAGGGCTGGGCGTGGTGGCTCATGCCTGTAATCCCAGCACTTTGGGAGGCTGAAACAGGCGGATCACCTGAGGTCAAGAGTTCGAGACCAGCCTGGCCAACATGGTGAAACTTCATCTCTAAAATATAAAAATTAGCCGAGTGTGTAATTTTTATATTAATCCCAGGTACTTGGGAAGCTGAGGCAGAAGAATCCCAGCTATTTAGGAAGCTGAGGCAGCAGAATCCCTCGAACTCGGGAGGCAGAGGTTGTAGTGAGCTAAGATTGCGCCACTGCACTCCAGCCTGAGTGACAGAGTGAGACTCTGTCTCAAAAAAATATAGAGAGAGAGCCAGGACGGGTGTGGTGGTTCACGCCTGTAATCCCAGCACTTTAGGAGGCCAAGGCAAGTGGATCACCTGAGGCCAGGAGTTGGAGACCAGCCTGGCCAACATGGTGAAACTCCGTCTCTACTAAAAATACAAAAATTAGCCAGGCATAGTGGCAGATGGCTGTAATCCCAGCTACTCGGGAGGCTAAGGTACAAGAATCGTTTGAAGTGGGGAGGCGGAGTTTGCAGTGAGCCGAGGTTGCGCCACTGCACTCCAGCCTGGGTGACAGAGCGAGACTCTAGCTCAAAAAAAAAAAAAAAAATTGAGCCAGATATTACAAAGGTGGATGGACGCAGGTGTGAGGCTCCATCTAGAAAGAATACACAGAGAAACTGGGAGGAGGCACAGACGTCACCTTCCCACAACTTCCAAAGCAGGTCTGATTTGGGAGTGTAAATCTGGAATATCTGAGACAGTTCTCAGTTATTTTAGAAAGTTTATTTTGCCAAGGTTGAGGACATGCTCAGGAGGTCCTGACAACATGTGCCCAAGGTGGTCAGAGCACAGCTTGGTTTTATACATTTCAGGGAGACAGGAAACACCCATCACCATCTGTAACATGAACACTGGTTGGGTCTGGAAAGGCAGAACACCTCGAAGCGGGGAGGGGGCTTCTAGGTCCTAGGTAGACAAGAGACAGGTGGTTGCATTCTTTTGAGTTTCTGATTTGCCTCTCCAAAGGAGGCAATCAGATATGCATTATCTCAGTGAGCTGAGGGGTGACTAGAATGGAAGCCAGGTTTGCCCTCTGCAGTTGCCAGTTTGACTTTTCCCTTTAGCTTAGTGATTTGGGGGCCCCCAGATATATTTTCCGTTCACAGGGGAAAGGGAGATTCATCCCATTTGACAGTGATCTAACAATATTTGTTGTGCCGTGGCCAGGTGCAGTGGCTCATGCCTATAATCTCAGCACTTTGGGAGGCTGAGGCAGGAGGATCACTTGAGGCCAGGAGTTCAATACCAGCCTGGGCAATACAGCAAGGCCCCTCTCTCTATAAAAAAATTTTTAAAAATTAGATGGTCATGGTGGCGCCCACCTATAGTCCCAGCTCCTCAGGATGCTGAGGTAAGAGGATCACTTGAGCCAGGGAGTTTGAGGCCGCACTGAGTTTTGATCACACCACTGCACTCCAGCCTGGGGACAGAGGGAGACCTTGTCTCAAAAAAAAAAGTGCCCTTTACTTTGAAATCTGTACTCTGCTTTTTTCAAGCCTCCAACTAGAATTCCTCATCAAACATCCCATTTAAAATTCTGTGTCTTCTTTCAAACACTCTGGAAAGCTTCCTGCTTCTCAGTATGGCAGGCCGGAGGAAAAGCATTCTCTTCCTTTCTTGGTTTGCTTTGCTCTGTGATGATGTCTAGAATTTACTTCAAAATAACCTGGGTGTGGGGGGATGTGAGGGGGTGAAGATGAAACTGTCTGGCCACGTCCTGGTGATGACTAGGGATAGGCAATGGGAATGTCAGGTTCATTGTTCTCTGCAGTTTTATGTAAATTTGAATTTAAAAGTAGAAGAAAGAAATTGGCAGAAGCAGGCCTGACTTTGCATTGAGGCCAGATGCCTTTTGGGATAAACCAAGCCCATGGGCTGATATTCTGGGTGCCTAGATGGCCCAGTCTGTGGTCCAAAAAAAAAAATTAGACCTAAAAATCCCCCATTGAGTAATGGACTATTAGAGCTGGATGCATGAAAATTCCAGAAAGTAGGTCCTTTCTTCTGGGCTTACCAGTTCCTCTACAAAAAAAGAGGCCACCCCTCTATGGAGTACAAATGCCCAACCCTCCCTGCACCTGGCCAGCGTGGTGCAGTGAAAGCCAGAGAGTCACCCAGGCATGGTGACTCATGCCTATAATCCCAGCACTTTGGGAGGCGGAGGCGGGTGGATCACAAGGTCAGGAGATCGAGACCATCCTGGCCAACATGGTGAAACCCCATCTCTATTAATAATACAAAAATAATCTGGGTGTGGTGGCACATGCCTGTAATCCTAGATACTCGGAAGGCTGAGGCAGTAGAATCCCTTGAACTAGGGTGTGGGAGGTTGCAGTGAGCCAAGATTGCGCCACTGCACTCTAGCCTGGCAAGAGAACAAGACTCCATCTCAAAAAAGTGGAAAAAAAAAAAAAAAAGAAGCAGCAGCTGGGCGAGGTGGCTCATGCCTGTAATCCTAGTGTTTTGGGAGGCCGAGGCAGGCGGATCACCTGAGGTCAAGAGTTCGAGACCAGCCTGACCAAAATGGAGAAACCCCGTCTCTACTAAACATACAGTATTAGCTAGCCATGGTGGTGCATACCTGTCATCCCAGCCACTCGGGAGGCTGAGACAGAAGAATCGCTTGAACCTGGGAGGCGGAGGTTGCTGTGAGTCAAGATTGAGCCATTGCACTCCAGCCTGGGCAACAAGAGCGAAACTCCATCTCAATAAAAAAAAAAAGAAGAAAAAAAAAAAAGAAAGCCAGAGAGTCCAGCCCCACGTTCCTGCTCCATGCTTGCTGGGCATGCAGTCCTGGACAAAGTACTAAACCCTTTTTGATATAGGAGTTAAGAAGAAATTATTTAGGCAGAGAGTGAGGGTATGAGAGTCCTCTGTAAGGTTTTCCTTTTAACGAAAAACAAGCCCCCAAATTATTTTCTTTTCTGACAAAGAGCAGCCTGTAAAATCCAGTTGCAGACAAGCAAGCTGGAAGCTTGCAGAGGCAAATGCCAACAGCTGTGCTGACAGGAAAAGGCTGCCTGGGACTAGGTACGTCCAACACGGTGGCTCCATCATCTCTTCTCCTTTCCAGCTAGTGTACAGTAAGGAGCAGGCAACATGGCGCCGGCCAAGTGGAAAGCTCATTTGCATAGTAAGATGCTGGTGGGGCAGCCAGACTTCCCTGAGCGCTATGTGAATGTCACGCCTGGTCCAGCCAATCTTTGGGCCCTGTGTCAATCAGACACCGCCTCCTCAAGCCTGTCTATAAAATCTGGTGCAGTCTGCAGTGGGCTGTTTCTCTCCCTTTCAGGATCCCCTCTGTCTCACCAGGGAGAAAGCTATTTTCCTTTCTCTTTCTTTTGCCTGTTAAACCTCTGCTCCTAAATTTACTCCTCATGCATGTGCCTGTCCTTAATCTTCTTGTCACGAGACTACGAACCCAAGGTATTTACCCCAGGCAATGATGCCGCTTCACTTTGAGCTTCACATTATCCATCTGTAAAATGGGACAGTAACATCTACCTCAGATGCCGGACGCTTTCAACTAATAGAGTCAAACTCTGTAAAATATTTGAAGAGATTAATCCTGAGCCAAATATGAGAGCCATGACCCATGACACAACCCCATGGGGTCCTGAGAACACATTCCCAAGGTGGTCGAGCTACAACCTGACTTTATACGTTTTAGGGAGGCAAAAGACACCAGTCAATACATGTAAGATGTACATTGGTTTGGTCTGGAAAGGCCGGACAGCGCAAACAGGGAGGGGGCTTCTGGGTCATAGGTAAATTCAAAGATTTTCTGATTGGCAATTGGTTGAAACAGTTATTATCTAAAGACCTGGAATCAAGAGAAAGCAGTGTCTGGGTTAAGATAAGCGTTTGTGGAGAGCAAGGATTTTATCTCCCAGATGACACCTCCAGGTAGCCAGCTTCAGAGAAAACAGATGGCAAATGGTTTTTTGTTTGTTTGTTTTTGAGACAGAGTCTCGCTCTGTCACCCAGGCTGGAGTGCAGTGGCACGATCTCAGCTTACTGCAATCTTTGCCTCTTGATTCCAGCAATTCTCCTGCCTCAGCCTCTTGAGTAGCTGACAGGCACACCACCACACCCGGCTAATTTTTGTATTTTTAGTAGAGACAGTTTCACCATATTGGCCAGGCTTGTCTCAAACTACTAACCTTGTAATCCGCCCACCTCGGCCTCCCAAAGTACTGGGATTACAGGCATGAGCCACTACGCCCAGAATGTTTTTTAACAGGCTTAAAAAGGTGCCGCTCTTAGTAAATTCTCTCCTGAGTGAGGCAAAGCACCCGGAAAGGGAAGGGGATTCTCAGCAGAGTGCAGATTTTCCCCATAAGAGACAGCTTTACAGGGCTCTTTCAAAATACGTCAAAACAAAGAAAATGTGTTGACGAAAACAGTCAAACTGTAAAATATTTGGAGATTTACTCTGAGCCAAATATGACTGACCACAGCCCATGACACAGCCCTCAGGAGATTCTGAGAACATGTGTACAAGGTGGTTAGGGTACAGCCTGGTTTTAGACATTTTTTGGGAGATATGAGACATCAAATACATTCAACAGGTACACTGGGGATGGGTGTAGTGATTCACACCTGTAATCTCAGCACTTTGGGAGGCTGAGGCCGGTGGATCACCTGAGGTCAGGAGTTCTAGACCAGCCTGGTCAACATGGTAAAAGCCCATCTCTAATACAATACAAAAAAAATCCAGGTGTACTGGCAGATGCCTGTAATCTCAGCTACTTGGGAGGCTGAGGCAGGAGGCTTGAACCCAGGAGGTGGGGGTTGCAGTAAACCAAGATTTTGCCACTGCATTCCAGCCTGGGTGACAGAATGAGCCTCTGTCTCAAAAAAAAAAGGTACAGTGGTACAATGGTTCAAAAAGGCAGGACAACTCAAAGCAGGGCAGGAGGAGGAGGCTGATTGGTGGGGACCTTCTAGGCTCTAGGTAAATTTTATGATTGACAATTGGTTGGGTTTATCCAAAAGGCTGGGATCAAGAGAAAGGAAATGTTCAGATAAAGATAAAAGATTGTGGAGACCAAGGTTCTTTTGAAGTCTCATAGTGGCTGCCCTTAGAGACAGTGGATGACAAATGTTTCCTATTCAGACCTTTAAAAGGTGCTAGACTCTCAGTTAATCTCTTCAGGATGTGAAGGGCCTGGAAGGAAAAAGATCTAGCTATGTTAATAGAGATTCTTTTTTTTCTTTTTCTTTTTTTGAGACGGAGTTTTGCTTTGTCACCCAGGCTGGAGTGCAGTGGCGTGATCTCGGCTCACTGCAAGCTCCACCTCCTGGGTTCAAGCAATTCTCCTGCCTCAGCCTCCCAAGTAGCTGGGATTATAGGTACATGCCACCACACCCAGCTAATTTTTGTATTTTTAGTAGAGATGGGGTTTCACAATGTTAGTCAGGCTGGCCTTGAACTCCTGAACTCGTGATCCACCCACCTTGGCCTCCCAAAGTGCTGGGATTACAGGCATGAGCCACTGCGCCTGGCCAAGATTCTTTACAGATGCAAATATTCCCCCACAAAGAAGGGCTGTACAGGATCATTTCAAAATATGGCAAAGAAACATGTCTTGGGGCAAAATAGTTTGATTTTCTTCTTTGTCATTGTAAGCTGACCTAAAGGATGGAGAGGCAGACCCAGGGTCAGGTTTATTAAGTTTATTTCAATCTGCCAGGCTGGCTGCCTCACCACAGGCAATGAAGGCAGCAGCCTGGCTTACAGACTATGGGGGTTATATAGGGGGTTTGCAGGTAGCATGGTGCTATTCTAAGAAAAAGCGCAACTTGGTTCTCAGGGGCTAACATTCTGCTTAACTGAGTCACCATCCTGGGTTTGAGAGCTGGGTGCGACCACATCCTGGAACCTACCTGTTTACAAGACTTGAGGCTGTTTTTGTTATGAGGTTGGCTTAGCAGGGGAGAACGCGGAGGTAGTCTATGAGCTTGCCTTTCTGTGACCCTAACAGTCATGTAATGTTACACCAGAATCAGGTTGGAAAGTCAGTCATGATATATAGGGTTAAATAAAACTCATCTTATGGGCAGCTTTA
This sequence comes from Cacajao melanocephalus, assembly GCA_963573385.1. Taxonomy (NCBI): domain Eukaryota; kingdom Metazoa; phylum Chordata; class Mammalia; order Primates; family Pitheciidae; genus Cacajao; species Cacajao melanocephalus. Next base: position 6,530 of record CAUYLG010059299.1, read on the forward strand.
TTAAGGCAGCTTTGTTAAGGCCTGAAATAAGGCAAGTAATTGTATTGTTACAGGATGCTCAGCCTGATCTGTGGGCTGATATTCCTAGGCTGGCTTTTCCCAGGGGATGACGGTGGCTCCTACGGGCTTAGTAGGATCTTACCAATGAAGATTGTTGGCAGGTGCCTGGGCTGCAAGGTGCCTGGGCCACACTCTTTCCTTCTCTTTTGGAAGGAGGGTAGAAGAGAAGATAATATAGAGATTATGCCAAGTGAGTTTATAAGGCTGGGTAAGATATTTAAATTCTTTGATGTAAGTGTCTGGATTGAAGGAGGAGGACCTGAGGTGCTTTTTGATTTGGGAGAGATCAGATAGACAGAAGGGGACGTGAACGTGGACAATGCCTTCCATCCCTGCCACTTCTCAAAGGGGAATGCCAGTCCAAGAGTGGGTATGGGGTGGAGATGGAGAGGAGTCAAAGTCGGAAGTAGGGGGATTGGAGAGGGGAGGGGACAAGGCGAGAGCTGGAGCTGGGGGGTAAGGCAGAGGTTCTGGGTGTCCTGGTGCAGGCTTGGGGCACTGACAGAGAGGAGGGAAGTCAGCCGGGTTAAAAGAGGACGCTTCATCCACCGGGGCCGTGGAAGGGGTCGAGTTGCGTTTCAAGTGGGTGAGGAGGATCTGGAAACCGTAGCAGGACTGACAGAGAGAGGGGCAGTTGTAGAGGGTAAAGAAAGCCTGAACGTAGGGAACCTCAGACCATTCACCACTGCAGTGGCAGAAACCGTTGAGGTCCCAGAGAATGTTGAAATTGAAAGTACCATTTTCGGGCCACTGAGAGCCATTATCTCATTTATACTGGGGCAAGGCCGTATTATGGTAGAAAATTAATCTTTTGGGCCTGACTTCAGATCGGAGACCACAGGTGCCCAGATTCCAGAGGAGGCACCCTAAGGGGGTAATTTTAGACAGAATAGACTGTCTGGATCCCATGGCAAATGTCTGGAAGAGGTGGAGGCTGCCGAGGAGAAGGAAGACAGGAGAAAGTGTCCTCTTCCCTGTTTCCTTTACCTAAGACAGTGAATTCAGAACAGTTGCTGTTGAATTATGCATCCCCAAGAAGACAGGACTGAGGCCCCTGGGGCTGGAAGGGTGTCCTCAGCCCAGCGCTGGGACTTTTGGACAGAAAACAGACGGTCAAGGAACCTGGACGGAGGCAAACCTCTATCCAACTTACCGGCTGGGAGGTGATGATTTGGATGGAGATAACTGCAGTTGGAGGTCTGGGATTTCCCTCCTGGGTCTGGAAAGGGGTTCGGGATGGGGGGCTAGCCTCGGGAGCAGGGAGAGAGAGAGAGAAAGAGCAGCCAGCACCTACTCCCATCCCGGGTTTCAGCACCAAAATGTAAGGCTGATGGGAAGGACGGAGAGGCAGACATAGCGTCAGTTTTAGCAAGTTTATTTCACCCTGCCGGACCACAGGCAGTAAAGGTGGCAGCATGGCTTACAGACTGTGGGGGTTATATAGGGGGTTTGCAGGTAGCCGGGTGCTATTCTAAGAAAAAACTGCAACTTGGTTCTCAGGGGCTAACATTCTGCTTAACTGGGTCAACATCCTGGCTGGAGAGCTGGGTGTGAGCTTGGCTTAGCTCATAACAAAAATGGTGAGAATGGGGAGGGGGTCTATGGGCTTGCCTTGCTGTGACCCTAACAGTCATGTAATGTTACACCAGAATCAGGTTGGAAAGTAAGTCACAATATATAGGGTTAAATATAACCCATCTGATGAGAATTTATGGTTTGTAGGGCATGAATCTTCAGACTCCTTAGATAGGACTTTCGGTAAGATAGGAAAAAATTAGAACTAGTCCTCGAATGTATTTTGGGGTAAAATAACGTTAGTTTCTTTCGGGGCCTGCTATCTGTGCTGTTGGTATGTTATTGCTACAAATAATCTGTTTTGTCAGTCTTGAGGTCTCTGTTTTAATATTAATGCTGGCCAGCTGTGCCTGGATTCCAAAGGCAGGAAGGTAGAATGAGGCATGTCCGACCCCCACCCCTTCCCATCATGGCCTGAACTAGTTCTTCAGGTTAACTTTAGAATGTCCTTGGCTGAAAAGAGGGGTCCATTCAGTTGGCTGTGGGCCTTAGACTTTCATTTTTTGTTTACAGGCTTCTGGGAGATGAAGTACCTACCATGCCAGATCAGAGAGAGTCCTTCCTGTGATTCATATCACTCTACTTATTGCTTGACTTATTCACAATCAACATTTTTGAGAATGGAAGAAATAGGAAAAAACCTTGACCAGCAATGCTCTTTTTGGACATCCTTTGTCAGACAAATGTTTTTCCCCAACTGTTTAAAATAAGTAGGGTGTTGCTATTTATTTCTTTGGCCCTGACACCCACTTACACTCAGGTGGCTTTTCTGCTACTGACGTAGGAGTTAAGAAGAAATTACTTAGGCAAATAGTGAGGGAACTGGAGTACTCCGCAATGTTTTCCTTTTAATGAAAAGCAGCCCCCAAATCATTTTTCTTTTCTAACAAAGAGCAGCCTGTAAAATCCAGCTGCAGACACAGACAAGCAAGCTGGAAGCTTGCAGGGTGAATGCCAGCAGCTGTGCCAATAGGAAAAGGCTGCCTGGGACCAGGCACGTCCAACATGGAGGCTCCGTCTTCTCTTCTTTTTCCCAGCCACGTGTATAGTAAGGAGCAGACAACATGGCACTGGCTAAGTGGAAAGCCCATTTGCATAGTAAGATTAGGGTGGGGTGGCCAGCCTTCCCCAAGTGCTATGTAAACATCACACCTGATCCAACCAATCTGTGGGCCCTATGTAAATCAGACACCACCTCCTCATACCTGCCTATACAATCTGCTGCGGTCCACCACAGGCTGGATTTTCCCTTCAGAAGTCTTCCTCTCTCACTAGGGACAAAGCTGTTCTCCTCTTTCTTTTGTCTATTAAACCTCCGCTCCTAAACTCATTCCTCATGTGTGTCCATGTCCTTAATCTTCTTGGCATGAGACAACAAACCCCAAGTATTTACCACAGAAAATGCCACTTCACTAGCAGTGGCATCCCACCATCAAGATGCTGGGTGCAACGGACCCCCAAGTGCCAGAGGAGGCAGCTAAGATGATGTTTGCCCAGGAAGAAGTACATTCTCAGCCACTTCTCCATCCATTAGTTCCACCATACCTCCTGGAAGTTAGAAAATGCAGGACCTGCAGCCCCACCTCCAGACCTCCTGAGCTAGAATCTGCACTTTAACAAGACTCTCAAGCGATTCTTCTGTGTGTTGGCAATTGAAGAGCTCTCCTCTCTTCCATTTTCAGGATGAAGTCAGTTTCAGCAACAAAGCACAAAGGACTTAAGAAACCTGAGCCTAAAAAACCAAACCTAGAAAAAGCAAACCTAGAAAAAAGCATTCCTAGAAACCCATCAGGAATGCTGTGGGGCCTGCACCGACCCAGGGGATGAACCATCTGGGCTGATCTGATTTTTCTTTTCTAGAGTGACCCAGATACAATGTTAGCTCCATCATCCTTCTGAAACTGGCTTCTTAATTCAAAAGACAGCACATCGTCTTACTCCCCTGACATCTGAGCCAGGAGATCAGCGTTTGGGACTGTTGGGATGTCTAAGCAGAGGCTGATGGCTAAGGTCAGCCCAATAGAGGGTCAGCACAATAGAGGTTTATGTGTGGAAGTAAATAAAAGAACAAACTTCCCTCTGGTTGCCGCAGTTTTTTCCTCTTGTTTCTGTTCTTTATTTCTTTTTAAAGAGACATACCCAGCAGGGTGTGGTGGCTCCTGCCTGTAATTCCAGCACTCTGGGAGGCCAAGGTGGGTGGATCACTTGAGGCCGGGAGTTAAAGACCAACCTGGGCAACATGATGAAACCCTGTCTCTACTCAAAATACAAAAATTAGCCGGGTATGGTGGCATGTGCCTATAATCCTGGCTACCTGAGAGGCTAAGGCAGGAGAATTGCTTGGGGGTTATAGCAAGCCGAGATCGCACGACTGCACTCCAACCTGGGAGACAGCAAGACTCTGTCTAGAAATAAATAAATAAAGAGGCATACTGACTCTAGAGTCTGGGTATGCTCAGCATCAAAATGAAAATGTGAGCCTCAGGGACAAGTTGGGGAAGGCCTCTGGATGCTGGGCCCTGTGTGCGGATTCTCACCCTTCACCCTCTACCTCTGGGCCCTGCTTGGCTTGTAGTGGCTCATTCTAATCTCTACCACATTTTCAGGCACTTGTTATAAAAACACTTCACTTCTCTGGTACCAACTTCTGACTTGGCCCATTGTGTGCTGCTGTAACAGAATATCATAGACCAAGTAATTTACATATCAATAGAAATTTCTCTTTTGGCTAAGCATGGTGGCTCACGTCTGTAATCCCAGCACTTTGGGAGGCCAAGGTGGGAGGATCCCTTGAGCTCAGGAGTTTGAGACCAGCCTGGGAAACACAGGGAGACTCTGTCTCTACAAAACAAAAAAATAAACCTAGCTGGGCATGGTGGCACGCACCTATGATCCAAGCTATGTGGGAGGCTGAGGTGGGAGGATTGCTTGGGCCCAGGAGATTGAGGCTTCAGTGAGCTGTGATCACACCACTGCATTCCAGCCTGGGTGTCAGAGGGAGACCCTCTCTCAAAAAAAGAAAAACAAAAAACAAATGTATTTCTCATTGTTCTGAAGGCTGGGAAGTCCAAGATCAACGCACCAGCACATTTGGTGTCTGGTGAGGGTCTGGTCTTTGCTCCCAAGATGATGCATTGAATGCTACACCCCCTTGGGAAGGGAATAACACTGTCCTCACACAGCAGAAGAGCAGAAGAGCCCTGGGACAGGACTCACTCCTATCAACCCCTTTATAAAGGTATGAAACCCACTCATGAGGCATAACCCTCACGGCTGAATCATCACTTAAAGGTCCCAGCTCTTAATACTGTTACAACGGCAATCAAATCTCAGCGTGCACTTTACACGGGACAAACATTCAAACCATAGCAGCGGCAATTCTTGGCACTGCTTGGCTCGTAGCCCCATCATTCCAATCCCTGCCTCTCCCTGTGTCTCTGTCTTCACATGTCCTTATAGAGACCCCCATCATACTGGATTAGAGGCCAGCCCTACTCCACTATGACCTCATATTAACTAATTACGCTCGCAAAGACCCTAGTTCCAAGTAAGGTTCCATTTGTGAGGAAATTAGGATGTCAACATAACATTTTGGGAAGACCCAGCTCCACCCATAACATCTGCCTTAGGACAAACAAGCCCAAAGAAAATAAGCAAGGTAGGAAGAGGACATTGTCCTATTTTACAGATGAGGACATGTGCTCAGAAAGGTGATATGAGCTGCCCGGAGTGGGAGTAAAGATGCAATGATGTATGCAGGTGGTGCACAGGGCGAGGGCGCTCGGCTGAGGTGGGGTGGGATGCAAGTGCAGAAATCTGCCCGTGCTCCACTCCCCAGCTAGGTACCCTGGTAGGGGTCTGTGTCTGTCTGAGAGGGGGCCACCTGTCCTGGTTTTCAGGACAGCATCCTGTGGGCTAGCAGCTGCTCTGAGTGGCAGAATCAGCAGGAGGTCCTGGGTCCCCACTCACTCTCAGCTCAGGGTTTCCAGGCTATCCCTGGAACCCTCAGATTAGCAGGCTTAACCACAGAGAGCTAACAAGACAGGCGATGTGGGACAGTGGTCTCTGAACTCCATTCTCCATTCAGAGAACCCAAGGCTCCCTGGAGAAATGGCGGATTCCAGGTACAGATGGAGAAATCTACATGATGGGGAGGGGACATCAGAACATCCCAGATAGTAAGGAAGCTGCCAGATGTCACGAGAGTCAGGTTAAGGAAGACTCAGAAGGCAACTGGAAAAGAAGAGGCTCCCACTGGCCAACAGTGGGACAATCTGAGTAGCAATAAGAATATGTCTGTATCCATGAGTTTAAGTGATACTTTTTTGTTGTTGTTAGAAAGAATCTCCTTCTATTGTCTAGACTGGAGTGCAGTGGCATGATCTTGGCTCACTGCAACCTCCGCCTCCCAGGTTCAAGTGATTCTCCTGCCTCAGCCTCCCGAGTAGCTGGGGTTACAGGCATGCATCACCACACCTGGCTAATTTTTGCCTTTTTAGTAGAGATGGGGTTTCACCATCTTGGCTAGGCTGGTCTCGAACTCCTGACCTTGGGTGATCTGCCCACCTGGACCTCCCCAAGTGCTGGGATTACAGGTGTGAGCCACTGCACCTGGCCTATTCGAGACTTTTAAAAAACCCTGACTGATCACCTCATGGAGGATACAGGGGACCTAACACACTGCCTTTGAAAACTGAGTAGCGAAGGACGACTCTCAAGCACACATTGTGCCTTTTCTCTACAAAGTATACCTTGCAAGGACTACGCATTCCATGAGGGGAGTCTCTCCTTCTGCATCATTTCAGCTCACAGATGAAGACAGCATGATAGAGTCAGAAGGCCGCCGCAGGCCACAATCCCTGAAGAATTCAAGGATAAAAGACTAGCACCAAGGGTTCCCTGAGAGACAGCCAGGCACTGGGAGCCTCCGGATGGAAGAACACACCCCCTCCTCTGAAGACCCCATGCCCAAAACAATCACATCTGAATCACACCAGGCCTGTAGCTCTCACTGCTCATTTACAAGAAATACAGACAACCAAGGGAAATAGGAAAGGATGCAACAGGATGTAATCAGCAAGCCTCACAGTACAATTCACCTGCAAGGCAAAAAAGTAAAACATTTAAAAGATGGGTCGGGCCTGGTGGCTCATGCTTGTAATCCCAGAACTTTGGGAGGCTGAGGCAGGAGGATTGCTGGAGCCCAGGAGTTTGAGACCACCCTGGGCAACACGGTGAAACATCATCTCTACAAAAACATAATAATACAAAAAGTAGCCAGGCGTGGTGGTGCATGCCTGTAGTCTCAGCTACTCAGGAGGCTGAGGTGGGAGGATCGCTAAAGCCCAGGAGTTTAAGGCTGAAGCGAGCTGTGATTATGCCACTTGTACTCCAGCCTGGGCAACAGAGCAAGACCCTGTCTCAAAATAAGAACAATCTAAAAGATAAGAAAGAGAGAGAGAGAGGAGAGAGTGAGAAACCTATAGAGTAAAAGGAATCTTATATAGCAACCAACTACAATATTGCAATGTGTGGATGTTATTTCAATTATAGCTCAAATGAATAAGTTGTAAAAAATAAAGTGATGAGCCAATCAAAGATAGGGACACACTCACTGGATATTTCATGCCATTTGGGTATTGTCAATTGTTTTAAAGTTTCAAAAACTGGAGGCTGAGCATGGTGGCTCATGAACCTTGGGAGGCTGAGGCCAGAGGGTGACGTGAGCCCATGAATTCGAGACCAGCCTGGGCAACGTAGTGAGAGCTTATCTCTACAAAAAATTAGCCAGGCGTGGTGCCATGCACCTGTGGTCTCAGCTACTCAGGAAGCTGAAGTGGGAGGCTCACTTGAATAGGGGAGGTCGAGGCTGTAATGAGCCCTCATCATGCCACTGATCTCCAGCCTGGGTGACAGAACAGGGAAACAAAAGATTGAAAGTTAAGCAAATGCTATTGTGGTTTTGTTTTAAAAATGATTCTTGTCAAAAATCAGCCAAGCGTGGTGGTGCACACCAGTAATCCCAGCTACCTGGGAGGCTGAGGCACAAGAATCACTTGAACCTCAGTGGCAGACGTTGCAGTGAGGCAAGATTGCGCCACTGCACTCCAATCTTGACAACAGAGCAAGAGACCCTGTCTCAAAAAAAAAAAATCATTCTTGTCTCTTAGGGATATCAAAGTATGTATATTTGAATTGATATGATGTGGTATCTGTGGTTTGCTTCAAAATGATCGGGGAAGGGGAAAAGCTGGGATAAAAATGAAAAATGAGGCCAGGCGCGGTGGCTCATGCCTGTAATCCCAGCCCTTGGAGAGGCCGAAGCAGGCAGATCGCCTGAGGTCAGGAGTTCGAGACCAGCCTGACCAACATGGAGAAACCCCGTCTCTCCTAAAAATACAAAATTAGCCAGGCGTGGTGGCGGGTGCCTGTAATCCCAGCTACTTGAAAGACTGAGGCAGGAGAATTGCTTGAACCTGGGAGGTAGAGGTTGTAGTGAACTGAGATCCCACCACTGCACTCCAGCCTGGGCAACAAGAGCAAAACTCCATCTCAAAAAAACAAAGAAAAATGATTGCTCATTGAAACAGGGTGATAGGGACATAGGATTCATTTTATTATTCTATTTTGTATATGTTTGGAACTCTCTATAGTAAATCTTTTTTTCTTTCTTTAAGTAATCAGGGAAGCAGACTACTTCCTTTCAAATTACAGTTCTGCCATTTACTGTGTGACCTTGAGCAAGTGAGTCAACCTTTCTGAGCCTATTTCCTCACCTGCAAATTGGAGATAATCACATCTACCTAACATTAAGGCCTGGAGCACAGTGGACACTCTGCAGATACCCATGCATTAGTTCCTTCTTTGGGATGGGACCTGTGGTAGCCAGACTCTGAGGTGGCCACCTGTGATCCTGACTGCCTGGTGCTCAGACCCTTGGGCAGTCACTTCTCACAATGAAGCAGGGGTGGTCACCAGAGTGGCCAACAGAACATATCAGAAGTGATTGTATGTCAATTTTGAGATTAGGTTATTAAAGACGTGGCAGCTTCTGTCTTGATCACTCTCTCCCTGACTCTCCCTAGGGCAAGCCAGCTGCCATGTTGGGAGCAGCCCTATGTTGGGAGGCCCACATGGCAAGGAACTGAGGCCTCTAGCCAACAGCCATGGGAGGACGCCATCTTGGACACAGCTCCTCCTGCCCCAGTCACACCTTCAGATGACTGTAGCTCTGGCAACCTCTTGACTACAACCTCTGGAGGCCCTAAGCCAGAGCCACCCAGCTGAGCTGCTCTAATGCCTGAACTTTGGGCATAGTGTGAGACAATAAATGTTTGTTATCTGTAGCTGCTAAGTTGGGGGAAATATGTCATGCATCAGTAGCTCACTGCTACAGGCTCTAATGTTGAAGAGGTTTTTTGGTGTGTTTGTTTGGAACAGAGTCTCACTCTGTCACCCAGGCTGGTGTGCAGTGGCGTGATCTTGGCTCACTGCAACCTCTGTCTCCCGGGTTCAAACGATTCTCCTGCCTCAGCCTCCCAAGTTGCTGGGATTACAGGTGCCGGCCACCACACCTGCCTAATTTTTGTATTTTTAGTAGAGACAGGGCTTGGCCATGTTGGCCAGGCTGGTCTTGAACTCCTGACCTCAGGTGATCCTCCCATCTCTGTCTCCCAAAGCACTGGAATTACAGGCGAGAGCCACCACGCCAGCCCTGTTGAAGAGTTTTAACTCTATATAAGGTATGCTGTTTTGTTAGGTGGTTTCAAAGGGCAGGAAAGATAAGGAAAGTGAGGTTCCTCTGAGAACAGATGGTGAAATGAGGGGTCCCAGGCTTACTTGAGGAGAGTTGGGGGTGAGTGGATGAGACCATGGGGACAGCTGTACTGACACTCGCCTGTTTAAAATAGGAGACTCAGAGTTATTAAGTGATGGACAGAAAAGAGCAGAGAGCCCCAGGGCTGACTTTCCAGAAGTCTGGAGCAGAAACCAGCCAGCTGGATGGCACAAAAAGAGGGAGTGGGTCACAGGGATTGAAGAAGTTATGAAGCCTTTATTCTTGTTTTGTTTTCACCCTGAGTGGGGTCTTTTTTTTTTTTTTTTGCACTGGAAGTAAGAAGTAGAATTCCCCCAGTTATATGCTTTTCATTTTCTTTTCTTTAATTAAAAACAAAAAAAAGATTTTTTTTTTTTTTTTTTTTTTAGAAATAGGGTCTTGCTATGTTGCCCAGGCTGGTCTCAAACTCCTGGGCCAAGCCCGCCTTGCCCTCCCAAAGTGTTGGGATTATAGGTGTGAGCCACTATGCCTGGCCTTGTGCTTTTTGGTCTGAAGAGCTTCTAGATTCTGCTAGAAACTGGATAAGATCTGAAGGCAGGAAATATTCACTTGTGTCTGTTACCTGGCTTTTGGGAGCTTCCGTTTCCTCATCTGCAAAATGGAGAGAATCTTGTCTTTCCTTGCATTTTTATTTTTGACTATTTTAATATTTCTGGAATCAAACTGGGTCCACTAATGGTTGCAAATATTTAATATGGTGTTTATTTCCTACCTGTACTTCTTAAGAGCTATAACCAAACCAATATACCCTGAAACGTATGGCAGTTTAGAAACTACAGCCAACACTGGTAAAGCCCAACTCAGAGGTTATTTAATGGGAGAATTGAGTGGTCATCTTAACTCATTCAGCAAATACTGAATCACTACCATAGGCTGTGGGAGTCTCGTTAAACTAGTTTATTTATTCTTTTTGAACAGCCTATGACTTTTTAAAAAGTATTTTTGGCCAGGCAAAAATCACACGTGGCTCACTCCTGTAATCCCAGCACGTTGGGAGGCTAATGCAGGTGGATCACTTGAGCTCAGGAGTTCAAGACCAGCCTGGGCAACATGGAGAAACCCCAGCTCTATTACTACTACTAATAATAATAAACAATAGCCAGGCATGGTGGTGTGCACCTGTGGTCTCAGCTATTTGGAAGGCTGAGGTAGGAGGATCATTTGAGCCTGGAAGGCAGAGGCTACAGTGAGCCAAGACTGTACCACTGCACTCCAGCCTGGGCAACAGAGCAAGACCCTGTCTTAAAAAATATACTTAAAAAAAAAAAAAACAAAAAAACAGTATTTCTACCTTTTGTCAACAAAAGGATGTTCCAGACCCAGTCTGACTGGTTTCTGCCTCAAGACTTATAATCAGCTGCTTTCTAAGAAGCCCTGGGTTCCTTGAGTGGTAAAGACAATGGAAGGCCAGAATCTGGGGCCTGGGATTGCAGGTAAGAGGTGCAGGATAGAAGAGAGAGAGAAAAAAAAAAACACCATGCAATTTCTGGGCCACCTTTAGTAGTGACAGAGCTCAAAAAAAAAAAAAAAAGAGAGAATGTCCTTTTAGGACATTAAAGCTTGTCCCAGCAGGGTATCCATGAGGCTTTCGGCTATTTACTGACATTTTAACCAACACAGAGACCCAAGAGGTGGACACATCAGCTGACCATCATTTCTGCAGTATCTCTGCTGAGAAGCATAACCTGGATGTAATCAGGAAAAACATCAGAAAGACCCAAATTAAGGTGTATTCCTCAAAACTGCTGCCCTTTACTCCCCAAAAATGTCCATGTCATGAGAAATAAAGAAAGGTTAGGAATAGTTCCAGAATAACTAAACGCGGTGGAGATCCTGGATTGAGTCTTTTTTTTTTTTTTTTTTGAGACAGAGTCTCACTCTGTCACGCAGGCTGGAGTGCCGTGGCATGATCTCAGCTCACTGCAACCTCCACCACCTGGGTTCAAGTGATTCTCACGCCTCAGCCTCCTGAGTAACTGGAATTAGAGGCATATGCCACCACATGTGGCTAACTCTCGTATTTTAGTA
>CAUYLG010059300.1:0-14564 GCA_963573385.1 Cacajao melanocephalus
TCTGTGCTTTCACTGGGAGCTACAATCCTGGGCTGTTGTTAATCAGCCATTTTGGATCTCTCCGCCCGGTGATGAAGTTTTTTCTGTTTCTTAGTTTTCCTTTGGTGGACGCCCGGAAGTGACAATTTCTAAGCTCTTTACCTGTTGGAGCTGAAACCAGAGGTTCCCAATTCACTTTATGATATGACTATAACCATAATACAAAAAAACCGAAAAAGACTTTACAAGAAATAAAATTTAATGTCAGTCCATCTCCATGAACACGAATGCCAACATTCTAAATAAAATATTAGCAAGCAAAATCCAGATATATGTATAAAGGTTAATGCACCATGACCAAGTAAGATTTATTCCAAGAAAACAAGAGTTTAACATTTAAAAATCAATGTAATTCAACATATTAACAAATAACTGAGAAAATAAAACGATCACTAATCCTTAAAAATTGAAGTTGTTGAACTCTTTCCCAGCTTGAGGAAATTACAACTTAAATAACCTGTAGGAGTTGGGGTGGAGGAGGTCTTAGTGAAAAATGAGCTTATTTGAACCCCAGAGTTCCTGAGAAGCTCAGCACTTTCACTGTTGTATGACATCCTATATAACAGTAAAATGTTTCTAACAAAATAACAGCCAAATGTTTATAACTGACTCTAGGAAAAATCCACATAGACTTATGCCAGGGTCTCAAACAAAACATGCTCAAAACTGTCTGCACCTCTCCTCAAATAGATCCTGCCATCTGACTTCTCTCTTCCTCCCACTCACTCAGGACTGGAGACTTGGTCTCTTCTGCATCATCTCTTTCCTACCCTACATACAATCATTTGCCCTCAAAACTTCTACATTCATCAGCTTTTTCAGCCTCGATGCTAGTATCTTCATTTAGTTTCCTATATGATTAAGTGCACTTATTCCTAAAAGTATATGTTTAGAATTTAACCAAATCAAGTGTACTCAGGTTAATTTCTTTCCATACATTTGTAATAGGTTAAGAATCATCATGGAAAAATTGTTGTGGCAGAAGCAATATAGCAAGTTAGCATCTGTCAAGTCAGTTGGGATCACTGGTTGGACTAAAAATGAAAAAAAAAAAAAAGAAAAGACAATCCTCACCGTGTAAAGAAAAGGTAATCTCTCATTACTTAACAATTCCCTAGGCCATCCACAGGCTATCCCCTGAAACAGTGGCTCAACCCTAGTCCTAATCCCCACATATCTTGCCACCAAATCCTTGACAAATCCGTATCAGAAGCCACAACAACCACAAATCACATCTGAGGACACCCCATTCTGATGAACCTATGAGACAAAGCAGGGACGCCTCTCAGGGACCTGCCATGCACTCCCACCCCCACCCCCAAGAATGGAAATAAAGAAAAATTTTGAGTTCCTTTAGGGGAAATTTTGGGCACCTAGCTAGCCCTGACAATTAAGTGAGCAACTTGACAAGCAAAAAAGTAGTAACAATAGCCAAGGAAGTTAGAGTCATGAGATGTTTGTTTCCCTATAGAAACTAAAGATAACATCTTAATACATGTCCCTAACTTGTTTTTCAGAAACCCAGACCCCCGTGGGCCCCCATCAAATAGATCTGCCGGCAGGCAGACCTCAGATAAAGCGGAACTGAGGACTGAACTCTGACCACCAAAGGGGAACTGAGGACTAAACTCTGACCACCATTCTATCTTCTGAAATCCTTCCTGAGTGTCTGAGTTCTCGTGAGTGAGGAGGTTACACCCACGAGTCAGAGCTAACATTCCTTTCTGCTGATCCCAAATTTTTAAACAAAGCTTCTCTTCCTTAACCAATTGCAAATCAGAAAATCTTTGAATCTACCTATGATCTGTAAACCCCTGCCTAAGATATCCCCCCTTTTAATGCCAAACCAATGTATGGTTTCCATGTACTAATTTACAAATTTGCCCGTAACTTCTGCTTTCCTGAAAATTTCCCGTGCCTTTCAAAACCCTTGCTTGCAAGCCACTGAGGAGGTTGGGTCTTAAGCATGAGCTGCCCAATTTTTGCTTGGTGTCCTGTAAATAAACACCCTCCTTTTCCTGCTGCAAACGTCAGTGTGGATGTTCACCCTTACTATGCTGGGTGAGCAGACCCCAGTTCAGTTCAGTTCAGTTCAGTAACACCTGTAACGTTTACACCTTGGAATTGTTGCCACCAACTACTCCCTTGATTAATAGTACCACTTTTATTTCTATTACTAGGTCAAGCTTTTTAAAAGTTTCCACCTTGTAGCTTTTCCTCATTCAGGCACTTCTTTTAATCCTGACACTACCAGATTTTAGCTACCTAATTATTGAAACTCTTCCTGACATCATGCACCTCTGGTTTTCCTCTTATCTCTGTGTAGGAGGTGGATTCTCCTCTATAGGCCCATTGATACAGTTTCTCAAAGCTTACTCGGTCTGAGGCCCCTTTCTCTTCTCTCTCTGTAACTTTTCCTATGAGGCAACCTCACCCACTTCCATGACTGAATATTAAAAGTGGTATAACTCCACCCCAAATCTCTCCTTTGAGGTTCAGACCAGCATATCCAACATCCTACTTAACAAATATCTTCCAAGTTTCAAAAACACCTCAAATTCCACAGGTCCAAGTGTGACCTTATTATGCTTTCTCTCCAATGTCTTACCCTCTTTTAGTGTTTCTTACTTTTTAAGTTAGTAGCTCCACCAAATTGGACATGATAGAAATCCAGGAATAATCTCTGGCACCTCCGTGTGTGTTGCTGTCCATGGTCAATCCATCAACAAGCTAGAGGCATCATGCTACCCAACTTCAAACTATTCTACAGGGCAACAGTAACCAAAAAAAGCATGGTATTGGTACAAGAACAGACACATAGACCAATGGAACAGAGCAGAGAACCCAGAAATAAGACTGCACATCTACAACTATCTGGTCTGCCAAAAACAATGGGGAAGGATTTCCTATTCAATAAATGGTGCTGGGATAAGTGGCTAGCTATATGCAGAAGACTGAAACTGGACCACTTCCTTAAACCATATAGAAAAATTAGCTCAAGATGGATTAAAGACTTAAATATAAAACCCAAAACTATAAAAACACCCTGGAAGACAACATACCATTCAGGACATAGGCACAGGCAAAGATTTCATGACAAAGATGCCAAAAGCAATCATGACAAAAGCAGACATTGGCAAATGGGATCTAATTAAACTAAAAATTTTCTGCTTAGCAAAACAAACTATCAACAGAGTAAACAGACAACCTGGGAGAATGGGACAAAATTTCTGCAAACTATGTATCCAACAAAGGTCTAATATCCAGCATCTATAAGGAACTTAAGCAAATTTACAAAAAAAAAACAAAAAACAAAAAAACCAGCCCCATTAAAGAGTGGTCAAAAAACATGAACAGACACTTCTCAAAAGAAGACATACACGTGGCCAACAATCATATGAAAAAAAAAACCAACATCACTGATCATCAGAGAAATGCAAATCAAAACTATGAGATACCATCTCACACCAGTCAGAATGGCTATTTTTAAAGTAAAAAAATAACGGATGCTGGAGAGGTTGTGAAGAAGAAAGAACACTTACAGGCTGTTGATGGAGCTGTAAATTAGTTCAGCCATTGTGGAAGATGGTGGCGATTCCTCAAAGACCTAAAGACAGAATACCATTCCACCCAGCAATCTCATTACTGGATATATACCCAAAGGAATATAAATCATTCTATTATAAGGACACATGCATGCATATATTCATTGCAAAACTATTCACAATAGCAAAGACATGGGATCAACCTAAATGCCCATCAATGATAGACTGGATAAAGAAAATGTGGTAGATATCCACCATGGAATACTACACAGCCATAAAAAAGAGTAAGATCACGTCCTTTGCAGGCACGTGGATGGAGGTGGAGGCCACTATCCTTAGCAAACCAATGCAGGAACAGAAAACCAAATAGTGCATGCTCTCACTTATAAGTGGGAGCTAAATGATGAGAACACATGGACACATAGAGGGGAACAACACACACTGGGGCTTTTCAGAAGGTGGAGTGTGGGAGGAGGGAGAGGATCAGGAGAAGCAACCAACGGGTACTAGACTTAATACCTGGATGATGAAATAAACCCCCATGACACAATGTTACCTATGTAACAAACCTGCAGTTGTACTCCTGACCTTAAAAGTTAAAAAAATAAAAAAGAAAGGTCTCCTTGAATCTAGTCTGTCCACCTTTAATTTATTCACCACAATTCAGACAGACCAATCACTAAATGAGAATCTGGGCATGCAGTGTCTCCCCAAATAACTTTCTTTGGCTACTCATTGTTCTAAGTATAAGGCTATACAAATGAAAGTGACATGGTCTTCAAGGCCCTGATGATCTGAGACTTTAGTTATCCTTCTAGCCACTTTCTCCCTTAATTCTTGTACTCTACCCACACTAACCTTATTTCTGTGCCATGAATGTGCTATAATATCTCTGCCACGGAGCCTTTGCACAGCCTGTTTGCTTCGTATGTTACCTTGTTTCTTTCTTCCACGTACTTCAGAGCTCAGGCCAAACTTTACTTCCTGAGGCAAACCAGGTAGAAATGTTTTTCACATCAGAGTACAAGCCAGAAGAGGGCTACAGAGCAGGGAAGGGGGCATTCGTAGGATCTTTGTTGTCTTCTTCTGTACGTATCTTATATGTTGGCAGTGCCATAGCTCTACTTTCCAAAACCCTCTGTGTCTCCTCATAACCCCAGAAGTCACAGCTCCATACTTGAGAAACACAAGTCTGCAGTTCTGCATCATGGCCAAGCTCTGGTTGACAACTGATGAGTTTGAGATACAAAGAAAAACAATCAATTCTTTCATTGTTCCTACTGATCCTGGGATCAAGGAGTTTTTATTCTTATAGGCTCTTGGAGTGAAAACCAAGAGGTTTCCTTTTTCAGCCCTTGTGGACACAGAACTCCAACATTGGTTCTAAATTTAGAATTGCTGAAGTTAGAGTGTCTTGTTAGTCTGACAAATACAATATTCTCCTGAGTCTAACATTTAGAGCTTACATATTTTTTCCCATTCACAAACTGCTATAGGAAATGACTGCTATTTGGCTTGAGAATTTTAGTAGTGACTTTTTAAAAACTCCCAAGTCATTCTGACTTTGACCCTCTCCAGCCAAAGGTATGACCAATGCATTTTAGTTCACCAGAACTTACCATTCTCCCCATGCTGTTCTGTCTTAGATTTCTTTTGGATTCTCTCCAGAGTTTAGTGTTTAAACTGCCATTTATGGGAACACATTTTGCTAATTGTGCTCCTATTTGGATAAGTCACATGAGCCACATTGCTAAGTTGTGACTACAACCTCAGCTGCTGCTGAACTGCCCAAGGCAGGGAAATAAATTGCACCAATCTGCTCCAGAAATGAGAGAATGGGGGAAAATCCTTAGATTTGATTAGATGTTAGCTTTCAACCATTTATGTGGGGTTTTTTCCTTCTTAATGAAAACATTCTGTTAGCAAAAATTTAACCATCCCAAGAGTTTTGACAGGGTATGAACAAAATGAAAGTTTTAGTGTCCTCCTAATGTAGGCTCCTAGAATATCCATCCATCATTCTGTTCATGCCAGTAACACCCACACTTGTTCCTTGATTTACTGATTCAGTGGTTCCTTAAGCAGTCTATCTATCTATCATCTATTTCTATTATCTCTCTCTCTCTCTCTCTCTCTCTCTCTCTCATTATATCTCTTTGCTATATCCCTCTCCATTCTTTTTCTTTTGAAGTAACTGGTGGGTCAATGTATACATCTGTGAGTACCTGTAACATGAATCCATGGTGAGAAAGATGAAATGTACTGGTTGCAAGAAATAAAACTTTTTGGGGGACAATTGATGAATGAGACTCATTCATGACACATGGACTTTATTAAAATAATGGTGCATGTGTCATCCTGTGATGGAAGAGCTGGACTGGGATGAACTGTGAGCTTGCTTGTTTGCAGATGCTGAAGCACATAGGCCAGATTCCTCATTTCTCACCAGCCCACATAGGTAGGCTTGCAGCATGGCATCTACAAAACATGCTGCCCTAAGCACAAAAGTGGATTATCTGCTTCTTTTGGTTGATAGCAGTTATTTAAGGGAGGGACTATCAACAAGTTTCTACTTGCTACCATCTAGGGCTTGAATCCATAGATCATACTCACTTGGCCTGAAAAGATACAACCAGACTGGAGAAAAGAACCTTACCTAATTGAAATGTCAAAATCCCAAGAGTGGCATAAGGCAGGAGGAAATAATAGACAGAGTATACTCAAAACTGGCTTTCTGCTTGCCAAGTAAGCGTACACATGTAAAGGTAATGTAAATATATTTTCCCTAAAGGTGAGCTTCTGTCACCAATGCCAGGGTGGAAAACAAGACTGAAGTTGTTGAATAAAACAAATAACTATAGGTAATAACAGTGCCACTAAAACTATAGATGGTGCCAAGCTGCAGGTCATAGGGATGACGTCCTTTACAGACTTAAATTTCAACGTTGCTTTTGTTTTTCATGCCGATTCACCCAGAACTTGCCAAAGAAAGTCCCAGTAAAAATGTTGATGAGGTTTTTAGTAAAGTCGAAGACAAAAAAGATTTGTTTCTGAGGCTTTCCTGAGTGATTTCTCTAAATTCTTCTTCAATCATCATTCTTTGGAAAATGAGTCTGTACTCCTGCAGGCTCTGAAGGTCAGGATAGACCAGCTATGACTTTTCCAGGAAGTGAGTAATAGTAAGACCAGGGGACTCATTTCTGGAGGCCTAGAGGAACTTTTCATTTCAGAAGCTGTAGGTGTGGTTTTCCCCTCCAAATGGCTTTAGGGAGTTCCAGAGGCGTGTATAGACTTGAAATGGGAATGGCCAACCTAAAGTATACTCACCAACCTCTCTCGGCTCTTACCCTGGGTTTCCCCAACCATAGTGGCTGGTCCTTTATATTCCTCCTCACTCCTTTCTTCTCTTTCACCCATTCCTCCAACCATTCCTCCCCACCAACTCCAAATCTGAATACCCATGCAAAAACCTGATAATTCTTTGAATAAGTATCACTTAGAATTCTTTCTTCCTGGAAAATACGGAAGGAGACTGCTGCCAAATGCTGTTTGTAAGACTCACACCCAAGCTATAGGCATGGAAAATTCATAAGAATCATTGCTGGGAGGGGAAGACATTCATAATTCTTTAAAAATTCATGTTCTTTTTGGAGAAAACTTTACAGTTTTAGTGTTAAAATGCAGGTAAGTGGCTTCATTTTCTTCATTCATTCACTCAATAAAAATTTATTGTGCACCTACTATATGCCAGATGTGGTGTTAGAAGATATTGTGATGGAAGACGCAGTCACTGCCCACAAGATTTTATGATTTGGTGAAGAAGAGAAGAAAAACAACAATTATAATATAGTGCTATAAAGACTGTGAGAGATGTTGTAGTCAGTATGCCGCAGGTAGTTAAGAAAGGTTAAGTCCTCAATGATGAGTAGGAGTTAATGAGGAGACTGTGCGTATCTATAGATGTGTGTGTGTGTATACACACATTTCCATCGCATCTTGAAGTTCTTCATAGCTCTTCTTTCAGTTGTTCAATATTTCTCTTTTGCAGTGGATTGTAAACTCCAAGAGGGCAAGGATCTTATCTGTCCTGTTATCAAAGTAGCACTGTCATTTAGCACAGTGCCTATCACATAGTAGGTACGAAAAGTGTGTGTTGCATTAATGATTGAATAAATTTCATATGCAAATACATGGAGGCTAAAAAGCCAGGAAGCTGCAAGGAATTCAGTATAGGTGGAATGTAGCAGGAAATGCAACTAGACGATTGAGCGGGGACAGATTATTTAGAGCCTCTGTGTCTCCCTAAGGACTATGAACATTATTGAAGGCCATGGAAAGCCGTTATGGATTTTGAACAGATAACTGGTAAGGTCAGACTTGCCTCTTTGAAAGAGCACTTTCTTGGCAGTGTGGGAGACAGCTGACAGATTGGAGACAGTGAACACTCTGCATCGGCTGGCAGGCCGTCTACAGCGTTCAAGGTAGGAAGGACTCAAGATAGCATTAGAAGGATAAAGATGAGTTTGTGGTATTAAGAAACACTGACACACTAAAATTCATAGAACTTGAGCTTCATTGGATGTGGGTAATTATGTGAACGTTTCAAGCTGCTGGGAAATATACCACAGAAGAGTCAGAAAACAGTAGCTTGGTTTTCCCATCTATATACAGCAGGACTGCATTTGGGCCTCCCTACATTGTAGCTGGAGCAGTTACCTGCATGTCCTCTGCACAGAGACAATTTGAAGGACTCAGAGTTACTGTAAGAACAAAGCTGCTGTTTGAGGATAGTCAGTGAGAGGTGATTTTCCTCCTGACACCAAATATCTGGTGTCTTTTCCAGCACCACTTCTCTAACTCTCCTACAGCAACTGCTTGTCCTACAATTTGATTCAATTCTGACACTAGCATCAGATTCCACAGGCTTAGTACCACAAGATTGCCCTTACTTCAGACACCAGTCACAAATACTGGATATCGAGGGCACTCACACTTCTGCCTGACTCAGCTACAAAGTCAGGGATTTTCATAACTCCCTTCCTCAAGTATGATAATTTGACAGATTGACTCTTAGAACTCAGGAAATGCTATACTTACAGTTTATTATAAGGGATACGAATGGACAGTCAGATGAAGAGGTACATAGGGTGAAGTCTAGAAGGGTCCTGAGCTCAGAAGCTTCTGCCACTGTGTAATTGACATGTGCCATCCTTCCAGCATGTGTATACTTGCCAAATCGAAAGCTCTCTGAACCTCTGCATTTAGGGGTTTTATGGAGGTTTTATTACATAAACATGATTGATAAAATCATTGGCCATTGGTGATTAACTGGATATCCAGTCCCTCTCCCCTCCCTAGAAGCTGGGGCATGGGGCTGACTAGCTCTCATCCTGAAGCTATCTAGGAGCCCATCAAGTGTCACCTCACTAGGACAAAAGACATTCTTATCTCACCTGTTACTCAGGAAATGCAAAATATTTTAGGAGCTCTGTGCTAGGAACTAGAGACAAAGACCAAATACATATATTTTTTATTGCACCACAGCAAGAAAAGAACATGAATTGGTGCAATAGTCCTGGAGACCAAAAGTTGGAGCTACATGGTACCCAGCCATGTGCAGCTAACCTACCAGCTAGATGTAGGAGGGGAAAATAAGATGCAGTGGGTCCTTCAGCTGCCCAGGTGACTAGAAGCAGATAACAAGGAGATACTGTCGGGGAAAGATAAGTCAAGCCTCTTTAAAGATCTTCCTCTAAGTTTCTCTTTGAGTTTTCATTTTGGGTAAATTTTGTGGATGCTCAAAACCTCAGCCAACTTGGTCACTTTGATGGGAAATGAGAAAACTCCACCAATGTTGAAATTTTTCTGCCAAATCTGAGCCTGCCTCTATATGGGCAATGATACGCAATATTATTACTTTGGGTTTATGCAAGGCCTTGAGCTTGAGAGTCTTCGTGCAATGTAGAGCAAACTGATAAATCATGTTCTCCTGAGCAAAGAGTGATGAGTTGGCAGTGAGATTATGGGAGGGGAGCTACTGGGATTTTAGAACTTGGGGAAATTGCTGTTGCTGTTCAACTTTAGATGGGCTAAAGTTACCACCAAAAGCCACTTTCTAAAGCATATTACACACAAGGCAGAAGAGGAAAGCAGATCAAGCTTTCTTTAGTATTTTCTTTCCTCTCCACGGTACTCCCAATTTCTCCTCTCCTTCTCCCCATATGCTTGCTTCCAACTTTCAGGAAATTATCAATAGACTCAATTCTTTATGGTTAAGTTTCTTTGCTTATTTCCCACAGGAGCATATGCATTTCAGTAAATGTCAGTGTCTTCATTCAAAAATCTGAACATGTAATGGAATGTGTTTGGAACTTAGGAAGGCGATGGAAGACTCACCCTAGTAGGCAAACACCTATTCTACTCATCCTACCCTTCTGCGAGAAATGATCTTGGCATTTGTAACATTAAGGAGTAAAGCAGAAATCTACACCATCAACTATAGCTCAAATTCCATTAAGGTGAATTCCAAGAGCTGTCCATATTCTTTAACTCTACTGGAATGTGGTTGTATTTACTGCCAGATGAACTGAGCAAACTCAACACTAGTTTGGAAATAGTTAATGTAATAGGACAGATGATCTTACAAGTCCCCAATTCTAAACTGCTGTGAACTCTATGCATTAGATTCCTATTAAATTCTACCTGTGACCAGGGGCAATGGTTAACACAGTGGCAGAAGCTTAGCTTTACTTGCTGGCTTTCAACTATTCTTTTTTGTTAAAGTAATGCATTACATGTTATAAAATCCATTATATAACGAATATATAAAATATGAAGTAAGTCTCCCTGCCAACCCTGGATTCTCTTTCCAGAGTCAACCTTGTTACTATTTTCTTATAGATCTTCCCAGATGTTTTCTCTTCACACACAGAATCTTGGTCTTTTTAAGGTAAGAAATTTTTCATAATATATTACTGCTAGAAACAGACATAATAAGCATTATACTTTATATTTTGATGTATTTAACTTATTTATGGTATCTCTGGTTAAAAGTTTGTTTTAAAAATGTCTTTCAAAAATATGCATAAAAGAAACACGATATTCTTGGATTATTTAAGTAAACTTGAGAATTTTTGAAATATTTGATTTTTATTGGTAGTTAAGCTCTTTTTAAAACACAGTGACATTAGTCAAATATATATTTACACTAAATTAAAAGTGAACAAATTAATGACAAGAATGCATTTGTAACCTGTCCTCAGACAGGGGCACACATATCAGGTGGTTTGTATTTCATGCTGTTTCATTAATGGAGTTCATATTATTTTATACAATACATAGTTTCAAAAAATCCTTCAGTATGGTTGATGTGCTCCTTGAAGCTGTGACTATTTGAGATATTAGTAAGTTCCTGGCACAATGCTTTCTGGAAGACCCACTCCCAGCTCTATTCTGTGTCTTGCAAATGACAAATTCAATAATAGTGGGAAGATATTACAGCATAGTTAATAGTAATGGTCAAATAAGATCTGTGAGATTTTAGCTTTGTTAATTTTTGAAGAGAAGAATCTCAGGGAAGCAACTCTTTAACTTCCTGAAATGTCTCTTAACAAACTATTTTTAGCTGTGCGGAAAACCTAGACGCCAAGCTCTTCATTGTTGCTAAATGCTAAGCTCTGTAAGTCAGCCAGATCTCCTGCTGTCTAAATTGATCATGTTAACCAGATAGTTGCTAGGTTTCCACTTCAACCTGAAATAATTCTTCCAGAGACCAGATGGAACATGTTGAAATGAAAAATCCAACTGTTGCATAAAGTTCTTATATCAGTAATGGGTTATGCTGATGAAAACAGTGTAAAACAGCTTGTTCTGATAAATAGTGGTTTGTTGCTTCACCTTTATCGTACATGGAACATTCTCCAGTATAGATCCATATGCTAGGCTGTAAAACAAGCCTTCATAAATTTAAAAGTATTGAAGTCATACAAAGTATGTTATCCAACCACAATGGAGTGAAATTAGAAATCAATAACAGAAAAATTTGGAAATAGAAATGAAATTAGAATATACTTTGAGATGAACAAAAGTTAATACATAATATACAAAAATTTGTAGGATGCAGCTAAAGCAGTGATTAGAGAGAAATTTGTAGCTTTAAACACCTATGTTGAAAAGAAGAAATATCTCAGATCAATAACCTAATTTTCTACCTCTAGAAGCTAGAAAAAGAAGAGAAATTAAACTCAAAGAAAGAATATGGAAGAAAAAAATAAAGATTACAGCAGAAATTAATGAAATAGAGAATAAAAAACCAACAGAGAAAATCAACAAAAGCAAAAGTTGAGTCTTAGAAAATATTAACAAAATGGACAAGCTTTTAGCTAGACTGACCAAGATAAAAAGAGAGAAGACTCAAATTACTTAACAGGATGAAAGAGGTGATATTACTGTTAACTTTATATAAATAAAAAGGATTATAAGGAAATACTATGAGCAACTATACACCAACAAATCAGATAGAATGGATGAAATGAAAGAATTCCTAGAAAGACCCAAACTATCAATACTGATTCAAAATTTAAATAGAAAATCTGAATAGATGTATAAGAAGAGATTAAATTAGTAATCTAAAAATTTCCCACAAAGAAAAGGTCATTCCCACACAGCTTTACTAATGAATTCCACAAAATATGTAAAGATAATTTAATACTATATTTTCACAAAATCTTCCAAAATATAGAAGAGGAAGGCCACTGGCTAACTTATTCCATGAGGCCAGTTTCACTCTGATAGTAAAACCAGACAAAACATCATAATAAAAGAAAACTACAGGCCACTATTCCTTATGAATTATATTAATCTGTTCTCATGCTGCTATAAAACACTACCTGAGAGTGGGTAATTTATGAAAAAAAGAGGTTTAGTTAACTCATAGTTCCACAAGATGTATAAGAAGCATGACTGACGAGGACTTAGGAAACTTACAATCATGGTGGAAGGTGAAGCAGAAGCAAGCACATCCTTCACATGGCCAGCAGGAGAGAGGGTGAGTGAAGGAGAGAGGGTGAGTGAAAGGTGAAACAACCAGATCTCATGTGAACTCTATCATGAGACAGCACCAGAGGATGGTGCTAAACCATCAGAATCCACCTTCATGATTCAATCACCTCCCACCAGGCCCCACCTCCAACGCTCAGATTCACAATTCACCATGAGATTTGGGTGGGGACATAGAGCCAAACCAAATCATGAATATATATCCTCAACAAAATGCTCACAACATATAAAAAAGATTATGTCGTGACCAAGTGGGACTTATCTCAGGAATTCAAGGTTAATTTGACATCAATCAATCAATGTATTACCACATATTGACAGAATAATGGACAAAAACCATACGATCGTTTCCATAGATGCAGAAAAAGCATCTGCTAAGATCCTACACCTCTTCATAATAAAAAATAACCTCTCAACAAACTAGAAATATAAAGAAACTTCATAATTCTGATAATGGTCATCTACAAAACACTGACAGCTAACATCATATTTAATAACGACAACTTCTCCCCAATCTCAGAAACAAAAGGAGGATGTCCACTCTCACTACTTTTATCCAACATTGTGCTGGAGTTTATAGCCAGGATAACTAAACAAGAAAAAGAAATAAAAGGCATCTAGATTAGAATGGTAGAAATAAGACAATTTCTGTTTTTAGATGAT
The DNA here is from genome assembly GCA_963573385.1 of Cacajao melanocephalus. NCBI lineage: Eukaryota > Metazoa > Chordata > Mammalia > Primates > Pitheciidae > Cacajao > Cacajao melanocephalus. Next base: position 13,305 of record CAUYLG010059300.1, read on the forward strand.
TTGATCTTGTATATTGAAAATCGTAAAGAATACACCAAAAAACCTATTTAAACTAATTTAAAAAATTCAGTAAGGTTTCAGGGTACAAGACCAATATATAAAAATTGTATTTCTATACATTAACAATAAACTACCTGAAAATAAAATTAAGAAAATGATTTCATTTTTAATAGCATCAAAAAGAACAAAATAATTAGAAATAAATTTAACAAAATAAGTGTAAAATGTATACTCTGAAAACTATTAAAGATTGTTAAAATAAAGAAAACCTAAATAAATGGAATGTCATTCCATGTTCACGATATGAAAGACTGAATACTGTTAACATGGCAATACTCCCCCAATTGATCTACAGATTCAATACAATCCCTATGAAAATCCTAGCTAGCTTTACAGAAATACACAAGTTAATTCTAAAATTCATATGAAAATTCAAGGTTCTCAGAATGGTAAAACAATCTTGAAAAAGAAGATCAGAGTTAAAGAACCCACTATTTCCAATTTCAAAACTTACTGTAGAGATATAGTAATTACAATAGCATGGTACTGGCATGAAGAAGGACGTACAGATCAATAGAATAGAATTGAGAATCTAGGGAGAGAGATCCAAAATGGCTGATTAACAACAGCTCAGGATTGTAGCTCCCAATGAAAGCGCAGAGAGCGTGTGGACACCGCAATTACAAACGAATTTCTGTTGCCCACAAACTGGGAGCTACCCAGCGGAGCAGCCACACAGGTTGCCAGTGCGACTCTTTTGGCCGGCGTGGCTGTTTTGCCAGCGCCCCGGCATGGCACGGCGTTTCTCAGTGCGGACTATATGCAACTGGGTGCCCTTTGAGTCGGGCTCGGCTGGTCCCATCCCCACAAGAACAGCAATTGGAAGCGCTGAGGACTGAGAGTTTCACAGTAAGCACAGCTGAACCCGGGAACACCTAGCTCTGCGGGGAAAGGGCATCTGCCAAAGGAAAACTAAGAAATGGAAAAAACTTCATCACCAACAAGGTGGATGTCCACTCAGACCCAATCTGAAAGTCGGCAATTACAAAGACGACAGGTGGATAAATCCACAAAAATGGGAAGAAACCAGTGCAAAAAGGGTCAGAACACCTGAAATCGGAATGCCTCTCCTCCTACAGGGGATCGCAGCTCCTCATCAGCAAGAGAACAAGGCCTGATGGAGAATGAGTGTGATGAACTGACAGAATCAGGCTTCAGAAGGTGGATAATAAGAAACTTCTGTGAGCTAAAAGAACATGT
>CAUYLG010059301.1:0-89086 GCA_963573385.1 Cacajao melanocephalus
AAGAATTGAGGCACATGAAGTTTAAGTTATTTATCCGAGGTCACACAGGAGCAGAACCAGATTTACAAACCAGAATACAGGTGTGTTTTGAGCACAGATCAGACTCAGGCTTTCTTCTTCTTGTGCTGTAATATCTTGAGCTCAGATTAGACCCAGACTATCTTCTCCTTAGTTTCAGGTCTTTCTGGTTTTCTCAGCTTGTAGGGGTGAGAAAAGGAGAGAGAAGAAGGGAGAAGGCAAGAGAGGGAGTGAGTGAGGGGGTGGGAGAACAGGGATGTATAGTTGTCAAAGAGCACAGCAGGAAGCTACTCCAAATGTTGATTGGACTGTTGTTCTGCAGACTGTGGATTTTATAGCAGTTAAGCATTGTGCTGAGATCAAGAGATGAAATTGAGAAGAATTATAGATTTAAAAATATAAACACATTTTTGAAGAAAATGTAGGAAAATATATTCACAATTTGGGGTAGGAAAGATGTCTTAGAGGTCCCAAAACAAAAAAAAAAAAAAAGAAAATTGGACTACATCAAAATTAAAAACTTCTACTCATCAAAAAATTATGATAAGAAAGAAGGCATGTTCTCACTCATAGGCGGGTGTTGAACAATGAGAACACATGGACACAGGGAGGGGAGCATCACACACTGGAGTCTGCCAGGGGGTGCCAAGGGAGGGACAGTGCAGGGGCGGGTGGGGAGGTCGGGGAGGGATAACACGGGGAGAAATGTCAGATGTAGGTGACGGGGATGGAGGCAGCAAACCACACTGCCATGTGTGTACCTATGCAACAATCCTGCAAGATCTGCACATGTACCCCAGAACCTAAAGTACAATTAAAAAAAAAAGATAACTCAGTGAAAGATAGGCAAAAGAAAAAATAAATAAAAATAAAAATAAAGATAAAAAAGAAAATAAAGTGTGATTTCATTTTCACAAAGTTTGAAAATAGGCAAAACAAAAACATATATTTAGGGATGCATGCATATGCAGTAAACAGTATACAAAATGGCAAGAAACTGTCACAAAAACCAGGATAATGGCTATATGGGGAAGAGGGGAAGACTGTGACCAGAAAAGAAGACAATGGGAAAAGTCTGAGGTATGGTAATAAAGTATTTCTTGTTCAGGACCTAGGATGTTTGCCTTTTAATTTTTTTTATTAAGCAGTACATTTGTTTTATGTCCTTTTTTGAATGCTTTATAAACTTCAAAATATAAAATGTCAACACAATCTAATGAAACCTTTCATAATGAAAAAACCACTTGAACCAGAGATTCTTCATCTAATAAAGACTTTTAGGGATCTGTAGATCCCTGAAACTGTAAATAGAATCATGTATTTATGTACATGTGCAATATTATGAGGCATAAGTCTAAATCTTTCATTAGGTTTTCAGAAAAAAGTGTAGAGCCCCAAATGTGTTAAGAACCATTAAGCTATAAACTAAGTGTATCCTGTCAGAAAACTTCATTATGAACTTTTGTCCTATGTATTTAATGTTGATTATATTCACATTACTGAAGACACGGAAGTTCTTCAACAAAAGTTTATACACCTGTCACTGTGGCCTTAAGAGATAGTAAAAAGTTCAAGGTGAAAAAATATGCAGATGTGAGAAAAAAGTAGTCAGCAAAAATAATTATGGCGTAGCAAAAATACTTCTGGCTTCCCCAGCATGAGTTTTTTTGCTTAGTAATCTGTCTGCTCATTGATTGATTTATCATATTTCACATAATGCAGAGATGTGGCTTCATTTTTCATGTCTGGAATCCATGTGCTCAAACCACTGTATAACACAGATGAGGTGAAAGAAAACTGAACCACAATATAACCATGGAGATTTGAAGAGGAGGATGAAAAAGAATTCTAAACGATTAAACGGAAAAGTATGAAACACAAAATTAGAGGATGACTTGTTGGGTTATTTTGCCAAGATACATTCATCTTGTTGTTAGCAGGAATATAACAACATTAAATAATGTATTCCACGGTCTCAATCCTATATACAGCAGTGTGGAAATTACTTCAGACCACGTATCTCATGACTGGCTATGCCACCTTTCATGCCAGATATTTCACAAGAAGATGCTATTCACACCTTTGATCTTTCTAAACTTTACAACCTTCAGGAACTAAAAGTATCCACATCACATCCTTTCTTATATTTTTTCTTATCTATAAAAAATGTTCGAACATGTTGAATAACTGTATCTTTACTACATCTCTAAATCTATCACCTGACTCACTATGAGAGGAATGAGGGCAACACTACAGCTGTATGTTATTTCCAAAATTAGGATTGCCTCAGTTTAAACGCTACTTCCCAAAGAGGATTACCCCTTTTCTTACTAATTTTTTTTCAATAATCAGAAATAAACATAATAGAATAGATAATATAAAACATAAAAAGAGGCCGGATGCAGTGGCTTACACCTGTAATCCCAGCACTTTGGGAGGCCGAGGCGGGTGGATCACCTGAGGTCAGGAGTTCAAGATCAGCCTGACTAACATGGTGAAACCCTGTCTCTACTAAAAACACAAAAATTAGCTGGGCGTGGTGGCAGGCCCCTGTAATCCCAGCCACTTGGGAGGCTGAGGCAGGAAAATCGCTTGAACCTGGAAGGTGGAGGTTGCAGTGAGCCGAGATCACACCACTGCACTCCAGCCTGAATGACAAGAGCGAAACTCCGTCTCAAAAAAAGAAAAAAATAAAAATAAAAAGAATAGATTTCAACCAAACTGCTGGTTCTGTTGGATTCTGGGCTAAGGAGTACGTTACGAACATAAGGAAACTGAAGTGAGAAGTGATTTTGGGTCCTGTTTCAGAACACATTCTTATCACGGCCCTCAGCACACAAGCAGTCTGTTTGTATACCTAGAAGCACTGTTCCATAATAAGAACTTTTTGTTTCAATAGAAGTGAACACTTGCATCCTCTGTAAAATAGCATGCATCAACAAAATCAGTGAATTAGTTGACCACAGGTAAGTCAGAATCATCATCCTGTTATACAAGGAAGAGAAATACATCAAGAGGAAACACTCATTAAAGTAATTTTTCTAAAAGTCCATTAGATAATTGGAGGGAATGGCACCCATCACATATTAGGAAAAAGAGACAAGCAGTACTCTCAGAATCATTCTAAGAACTTTGTAAAAACCCACTAATAATAGTTTGTCACTGGCCGATTGAACATGGGCTAGTTTCAGAAGTCGGGATGGAACAGATTGCATGTGACACAGACTTTATGAAAACAAATATGAAGTAGAATAATTACACGAAAAAGACTTCAACCCTACATTAAATCAGCTTAATGTGACAGACGCCATTGCTTAGCTGGCATAAAGTTAACTTGGGTTAAATGACCATTCAGACAGTGAAGTGTGAAAAGTTTTGCAAATCGGTACCTCAATATGATCCATGGCCTTCTGCCATACAGACTGCTTCTCCTCGGCACTGTGTCCAGGAATGGATAAGATATTGTGAATGTAATTGAAGACTTCTTCCTGAAGAGCATGAGACAATATATTTTACTCATCCACTCACTCAAGATTTAGTCACTACCAACTGAACCCGTCTTGGTAAACAGCTATTATTTGAAGACGAAAAATCATTTGGAGATGGTTAACTGATGGAAAACTCTGCCCCAAAAAAGGAGGAGTAATTGTTTAAAATTTAGGATGGACTCTTCGAAGCAACAAATCTGTTCCAATTAACTTTGGTTTCAATGTATTAATCTTCAGGGGCCTAGTGAGGGAGTATCACACTTTGGCTTTTGGGGATCCCCGTCCACATGCCCAATTTCAGCTCAAACCACTCCTGCCCTTGTCTGTCACGCTCCCCTGAGTGTAAGAACACGTCAGTTTCCCCGCCTCACTCCTTTGCACACACAGTCCCCATCCTGGAACACTCTTCTTGGCTCCTTCCTTCACTGGCTTCTCAAATTCCAAAACTCAGTTTATATGTCACTTTCTCGGAGATCCCTTTCCTGGCTACTCTGTATAAGTCAATTCCCCATCATCCTTTAAAGTTGCACTCGGTTTCTCTTCCCCAGCATTTATCACAATCTGTAATCATATTTGGTTTTATTTACTGTCAGCTTCCATCACTAAATTATACACTCCAAAACTGCAAGAACTCTGTTTTAATTATCAATGTATATTTGACTCATACACATGCACAAATATTTCTACTGAACAGTTATTTGTAGTCAGTCAGTGTAAAGCCGAATAAGAAAAAAGGGCGGGCAGTGTCTTGACTCACCTCTCTCAGAGGGTCATGTAAGTAGCAATCAATAATTTTGTCATATTGGTGTTCTCGTTCATACATAAATTCACAAATTTGATAGCTAGAACGTAAAGGGGAAAACTTCAGTGTACCAAACAGGCGGGTGGTTATTAGCTTATTATTTTGAGACATTTGCTTAGGCATACAGGTTAGTATTAGGAAAAGTGGGCCAGTGTCCCAGCTCATGCCTATAATCCAAGCGCTTTGGGAGGCCGAGGCAAGAGAATTGCTTGAGACCAGGAGTTTCAGACAAGACTGGGCAACATAGCAAGACCCTGTCTCTACAAAAAAACTAAAAGTTAGCCAGGCATGGTAGCATGTGCCTATCATTCCAGCTACTACAGAAGCTGAGGCGGGAGGATTGCTTGAGCCCTGGAGGTAAGGCTGCAGTGACCTATGATTGTACCACTGCATTCCAGCCTGGTCAACAGAGGGAGACCTTGTCTCAAAAAAAAGAAAAAACATAGTAGATGTGGTTTCTACCGTTAAAGTTATATTAAATGTCTAAGAGAGATGAGTATCTGCTATTTCTTTAACTTTAGGTTTAAGAGGCTGCTAAATAATATGTTTATAAGAAATTTCAATGCTGAATACAAAAGAAACGCTAAATAATGTATCACATAATAGTCCACATGTTAGATACTGATAATTTACAAGACTTTTACATAAAGTTCCTCCATTCAGAATTACATGTTGAATAAAACCTACAACATACTAGGTAAGTAGCAGTGTGGTATTATATCTAATTTGCTATGCCAAATATTGCACTGTCTCTAATAAATCTAAGATAACCATAAAAAATTTATGAAACATGGAAATATTTTTTAAAAAACTAAAATAATAAAACATCATGACTGCTATTCCACTTTTATGTTTAAACAATTATACAAACACTTCAAATATGCCCAATCAATTTCTGCAAATGTTACTGATTTCTAGAATTCAATTAAAAGGCAAAAATTTTCACACTTAGCTTGTTGTTATTTGTATAATCTTTCCTAATTAAAAAAGCAGCAATGCATCAGTAAACTGGGCTTTAAGTTAGAGAAATGGAATTTAATATTTTTATGGAAAACTAGTATATAGCTTCAAAACAACTTACAACTCAGCTTTTTCTGCCATACGGATGAGTCGACTCTCTTCAAACTGAACTATGCCTCCAGCCTGCAGCAATTCTAAAAGGACCTGAACATTTAAAATGAATGAGTAAAAACACTTGAGAATTTACTAGCTCTTTAAGGGTGCATTCACCCGTGCAGACGATAACTTCTATTTTTTTCTTTTGTATTTTTAGTTGATATTTTGGCTTGCTGTCACATATGGAAGGGGTTAGACTGACATTATAAACTTGATCATACTGCATTTAAGTCCTATAAAAAGATAAATGGCTCTGCTCTTCAAACATGGAAAGAACGCCACAGTGTTTGCAAATAAAACCCTATTAGACACTGAACTGACTCTCTGCTAAGCTAAAACGTCTGTATATTTCCTTTCAAAAAGTGAATTTTTGTCTCACTTTTATGTCTTATGGTTCTTTACAATCTGTTTATCCATAGGTGGTATCCATGTTTATATGTTAATTTTTAAAAATTAAATACTGGGGCTTTTCATAGTAGCACTATTCAAAATAGCCAAAGGGTGGAGACAGTCCACGTGTCCGTCAGTGGACGAATGACTAGACAAAATGAGGTCTACGCAGACCCCGGAGTACTATTCGGTAGGAAGAAAATGTGACACATGCACGCTGTGGCATGGATGAACCTTGAACACATCACGCTGAGTGAAACAAGCTAGACACAAAAGAACAAATATTGCATGAGTGCACTTATGTGAGGTACCTAAAGTTGTAAAGTCAAAGAGACTGGCAGTCACTAAAGGCTGCGGAGGAGAGAACAGGGAGTGGGAGGTATGATTTAACCGGGATGGCAGCTCAGCTTGGGAAGATAAAAGAGTTCTGGGGACGGATAGGGATGACGACTGTACAGCGATGTGAATATCACTGGTGTATACACTTAAAAATGATTAAGATGGTAAATTATGTGTTATGTCTATTTGGCCACAATAAAAAGCAAACACAAATACTGTGGCTCATATAATTAATTTTTACCACACTAAGCAGCTGAAATGAGGGGGCCCACAGTACTATTTGTATTCAATATAATTTAAGACATAACCAACATTTTACCAGCTGTTCTTCTTCCTGGGATACTCTGCAGCAGTCACTGGGCCACAGCTGTGCAGACCAAGGGGTCACTGTTGCTATCTGATAGCCTCAACTTTCCAGCCGTGTACAATTACCACAGTGCGTAGACCCGTCCTTCAGCACGGCTCCCGTAGTACTTAATTTTACTAGCTTACTTACCTGACAAATTCTGGCTATCAATACAACATGGGCTTATTCTCTTAGTGCCCACAATTATGGTAGGTATGCTTTTTAAAGAATCCTACTCCTGAAGGGAACCTCAAGAAAGTGGCATGAATAGAAAGAAGCGGTGATCAAATAGTTACCATCTCGCAATAACAAGTGGAGGGACAGATGGATTCTAGTGTCCAGAATGGTCAGCCCTAATGAAGTGGGGTTTTGGGGCACTCTCAAGAGTTAGGTACATCAATACTCAGGAGCCTGCAGCTTTTCTGTGTCAGGATCACAGCAGCCAGCGGAATGCAGGGTACAAGAAGTCCTAACTGTTGCTATGCAATAAGGAAAGATGAAGTCGTTTCTTTGATGTCATGGTAAGGGCAAGACAGATCTGGTCTACCTGGGAATTTAGTTTGATATAAGCTCCTTATACATGTACCTCTAACAACCAACCACTCTATCATCTGGTCCTCACTGACTTTACCTTCATATTAGGGTTTGGCACAAGTCACTGCCCCTTATGTGTAGTGAGGTCTAGCAGAGAAGAGTTCTTTCTGGTTTACTCTTGTTTCCTATTTAGCGGCACAAAGAGTTCTAGGAGTTCATACCTGCTGTCTTTCAGAGTGTCGGGAGTCATCGTCAGGACTACAAAGGAATTCAAGGACCTGGCCAAAGAAAAAGTAAAGCATGCAGACATTAGTACTCTCACAATAAAAATAATAACGGCCCTTTCAAATAACCAACCCATTCACAATCAGCCATAACAAATGCCACAGGTGCAGAGTGCCTTCCCAACTGATTAGCCTAGTACATGTAACATCAGGCTCAGGCATGCCGACAATTTAATATGTGCCTTACATACATATTTCTTTACTCTTTAGAAACTTAACCGTAAGAGGCTGGGTGCAGTGGTTCACACCTGCAATCCCAGCATTTCTGGAGGCCGAGGAGGGCGGATCACTTGAGGTCAGGAGTTCAAGACCAGCCTGGCCAACACGGTGAAACCACGTCTTTACTAAAAATACAAGAAATTAGCCGGGTGTGGTGGCATGCCCCTGCAATCCCAGCTACTCTGGAGGCTGAGGCAGAAGAACCACTTGCACCCGGGAGGCAGAGGTTGCAGTGAGCCAAGATTGTGCCACGGCACTCCAGCCTGGGTGACAGAGCCAGATTCTATCTCCAAAAAAAAAAAAGAGAAAGAGAGAGAAAAAAGAAACATAGCTATAAGAAACACAGATACAAGGCAGTGTTGTCTATATAAATACATATACACACACACACACACACACACACACACAGACACACACACACACACACACACACACGCCCCTTAACTTTTAAGTTTCCTGATAAGATACCACGGACCTAGCAAAGCATGGACTTAGGAGTGAGGCCAACTGAATTTGGATACTAACCCTATTAAGACTTAATATTTACTGCTAGTAACAACACTTACTAAGCATGACCTTAGATGAATGACTCAATCTCTCCAGGCTTTCGCTTCCTCATCTATAAAGGGAGGATAACTGCCCCTGTTTTCGAGCTGTTCAGAGGACCTAAGGTAACACACACACATAAAGCTTTGCAACAACGTCTGCCATTCTGAAGCGCTCAGAAAATGCTAGTCATCCTTAGTTACCTTCTCCAGACAAAAAGTATTTTCTTTGCCACCTGTGGAAACACAGGAGCTATTTAAGCAGGATTACAAGACGCCTGCAAAGTCATTTGTAGGTAAATTGAGATTTTATAAAAGTAATCTCTTCTCCAGACGATGGTCATAATAGTCTAACTACCAGGGAGATGGGGGAGATTCCTAAATTGGAAAACTCTTGGGCAAAGAATTTCAGGCAATTCAGAGCAACAGAATAATTGAAAGAACACAATCTCTATAAACCAGTCTGCACAAACACACCCATGCACCCACATACACACATATCCCTAATTTAGATCCAAAACCCGAACAGGCCTCTCCTTGATAAGACATTTACCCAACAGTCTGTCACATCAAGAAACAGTGTAATCCAGGGAACTGTGCACAATAAACAGAAAAAAAAGCTTTTAGTTTTCACTGCTAGACACTTACCTGATCAAAGAGTGTTCTGTTTACAAACAAGGTGTTGTCAGGCTTTGCAAGCTGCCGAGCAAGGAAGGTAAAGAGACATCCTACTTGTGAGGGGGTGAAGTCTGAATTCTCCACCATAACCTGAGGAGCAAAGGAGACCATTTATTCAATACACCAACTGGTTTGGTGCAAAAGCATACGATTAGAAGAGGGGACAGCCTCATTACTGAAGACTTGTAAAAAGATTCTTTTATGGACTGTGCAACAATTGAACTTAACGCCATTTAGAAGAAGCACAACTATTTGCATACTCAAAATATTTCAGTGATTTTTGGCATATTTCTAGCACAATTTGGATGAGAACTGAATTGATAAGGAGGTAGAGATGTAAATTGCAATATTTCAGAGAAATATTCATCACGTTTCCCTCCGGAATTCTTCAAGAATCCTTCTACAATTACTATTTTTTTTTTTGAGACAGAGTCTCGCTCTGTTGCCCAAGCTGGAGTGGAGTGCAATGGCGCAATTTTGGCTCACTGCAACCGTTGCCTCTTGGGTTCAAGCGATCCTCCCACATCAGCTTCCCGAGTAGCTGGAACTACAGGCATGCGCCACCATGCCTGGCTAATTTCTGTATTTTTAGCAGAGATGGAGTTTCACCACATTGGCCAGGCTGGCCTTGTACAATTAAATTTAAATAGTCCTACTAAAAATCTGTCGATCAACAAGGGAAGAATAGAGTTGTTTTGAGGTTTGAGGGTGAGATAACTGAGAATGAAGGTATCCCAGAGAAGTCTGCTATCACACAGATCAATGAAGTGAATGGCTTCCGCCCTGTAACAAGCAGTTCCTTGAACACACGGTTTTGTATAACAGGCTTTTTTTTTTAGAGATGGAGTTTCACCATGTTGGCCAGGATGGTCTCAATCTCCTGACCTCGTGATCTGCCCGCCTCGGCCTCCCAAAGTGCTGGGATTACAGGCGTGAGCCACCACGCCTGGCCCAACAGGCTTTTTATAATCACACACAGTTACCAAATCATAGTCATTCCTCTGGCTTTAACTCAGCTCTCATTTCCTAAGTACGCACTATGTGTAAGATGCCATCAGTGTCTTTAATTAGGAACAAGAAGGAAAAGACAGACACATCTTAAATAAAAGGCATAACATAATGACTACTATTATAAAGGCACAAATGATTAAAGAAGCACAGTGGAAATGTTAACTGATTAGAGAGGGAATTTGAAAAGAAATGAGAAAAACAGCTTTTAGGCTAAGTTTTGAAGCCCATGCAGAAATTGTGACAAGGGAAAATGTCAACAGAGAAGGCAAACCTGGCGAAGAGAAGAGTGAGAGCAAAACCATGGACACAGAAAAACATGATTGTTAGGGAAGCCACAATATTCACCAGAATGCAGCAGCATGCAGGAAGAGGGAAACACTGGATTAAAAGGGAAGCTCAGGTCTCAAACGTCATCCTAAGGAGTCTGGCATGTATTATACAGAACACTGGGGAGCTACGAAACGTGTTCCACCAGGGGAGCTAATCACGACCAGTACCACGCTTAGGAAAATTATCCTGTCAGCAGTGCATGGGACAAAGTTAACAGAAGGAAGAAACAGAAGCACGGAGGGCGAGATACGAGTGACTGCAGGGGTCTAAGGGAGAGAACGAAGGGCTCTGAACTAGGGCAGTGATCATGAAAATAGAAGGAGGCAGAGAGACGGGGGACAGGACAAGTATTCCTACATGTGAAACATGTGGTTAAAGGGGCAATTGAAAGGACAGATTTTGAGCCTGATCGGCAGGCGGATAATGATGCCATTAACAGAGAGAACACAGAAGTAGGGGGTAGACCACGCACTGCTTTGGGTGAGCTGAATTCATGCGGGCAACTCTGTCTACAACCAATTAGGGTATAGTACCCTGACACGCTATTAAAAAGTTTCCAGTCTCCTCCTTCCATCCTCCATTCAAAGATAAAGTATCAGGTTTCTCCCATTAGATAACATTCCCTAGCTTTTGACCTCTCTCTTCTTACATCCCTTTATTTTGTCCTTTCTGCTTTTTGTCCAGTAATCACATGTCAAGTATATACTCATTATAAGAATATGTGGGTATTTCAAGTTATAAAAACTTTATCTCATATATACATATGCTTATATACACAGGAGAATTCCCTCATCACCTCAGCAAGTGTGTCACTGGTTATTATTCTACAAAAGGCCCTTTCCCGTCTATTTCTTCTCTTTAGCCTATTTCCGAGACCATGCTCACAAATTTTCTGAGCAATCCTGTAAAAAGTCACAAATTAACAGATGTTTCCCTTTCTGTCGGCAGCCATTCAGCACACAGGGTAACGCCCACTGGCCTGTTCTCTGGTCACTGCCTATACCCCTCCTCTCCCTGGCTCTCTCACAAGCACACTTTAACCAGTGAACACATCTCTAGCACTAGAAAGGAGACAAATAATCCCAAAAGCTCATTCTTCACTGACCCAAGGCAAACGCTATCAAGACAACAGACAAGAATGGCAGGTCACCCCAGGAATAGCTGAGTACTTACGGAAACTTTCTTTTCATTTGGATCGTTCTTCGAACTTAGTATAGTTTTTAATTGAAATTACGATTTATCCAACTTCCACTGACCTGACATCTACCGGGTTGCAAGCACTGAGTTGGATCTGTTCTAGGCATGCGAAACAATGACCAAAATAGTGGTAATAAATATAATAACTCGAATAATCCTCAAGCTCCCTACCTTCAGGAAGCTCAAGTCTAAATGAACAGAAGGCATTGCCTGAGCACAGACAAGGAGCCACTCATCAACCCAGATGAGTGGGAGAGTGTTCAAACGCGTTTCTCACAGATGATGCTTCGGTTAAGTCCTGAAAAATGATTAGGAGCTTGCCAGTCAGCGAAAGGAAAGGAAAAGGCATGACACACTGAAAGGAAACCCTTGCAAAGAACATAAGCCATGAACACGCCACAGAGAGTCTACTGAATTCTAAGAATTTAATATGGTTGAGGGTACCTAATACAAGGTGTGTGGGGTGGGACGATGAGGCAGATGAGAGAGGGGAGCAGTTACAGAGACCCAGTCAGGACCAGAAAACACAGAGGGATCTGGGATATTCCACGGTGTAAATGGGTATGGCAGAAATTATTACTTATGCTCCAACATCTAGTCTTCCCTCCTAACTTAGAACTCCTCAAGGCTGGGCACAGTGGCTTGCACCTATAATTCAGCACTTTGTGAGGCTGAGGCGGGCAGGTTACCTGAAGTCAGGAGTTCGAGACCAGCCTGGCAAACATAGTGAAACCCTGTCTCTACTAAAAATACAAAAATTAGCCAGGTGTGGTGGCAGGTGCCTATAATCCCAGCTACTCGGGAGGCTGAGACAGGAGAATCGCTTGAACACAGAGGTGGAGGTTGCAGTGAGCTGAGATCGTGCCACTATATTATAGTCTGGGCAACAGAGTAAGACGGACGGATGGATGGATGGATGGATGGATGTAAGAGAGGGAGGGAGGGAGAGAGGGAAGGAGAAAGGAAGAAAGAAAACAAACTCCTCATGCTTAGTAAGCACGTGGTTACCAAGAATACAGACTATGTTTCTGTCTCCCCCACCAACTAAGAGGCTTATATCTTAAGTTCTTGGCCATATGGTATAAGCAATATGGTACATACAATAAGAATTGTACAACACAGTTTTTAAGAAGTGTCCTTAAGGAGAGGGAACATTTTCCTACTCTCCTTCTATATTCAGGCTGGCTAGAATGCAGAGGTGATGGCAGGAGCCTGAGCAGCCATTTTGGGCGGAAAGACAGAAATCATGTACTAAGTGTAATGCTAATACAGAAGGAATCTACATCCCTGATAAGTAGATGAAGTCACTCTACTAGACCACATTGCCTACTTCCAGACTTCTATGAGAAAAATTAATTCCCATCACAGTTGAACTATTGCTATTTTGAGTTTTCTCTCACAGCAGAACTTAATTCCAAATGACCAACAGGAAGCCACAGAAGAATATTAGGTAGAAGAGAGGTAAGATCACAAATTAAAGGAGGACAAGATTGGGAATAAGGAGACCACTTAGAAAGGTATTTTGGAAATCTAGGTGAAAATTCTCCATACTAGCCACCTGAATCAAACTGGCATTAACTGACAGGTTAGCAATCCCATTCTCATAATCATCATTGCCTGCCTTACAAGGTTAAATTAATATTAATCGATAGCTCAGAAGAAAGAATGTATATAAACATGCTTTGGAAATTACAAAGAACTATTATAAATGTTAAGATATTGATGTTACGCACAACCAGAAAACACTTTAATTCTAATCTCTTGTCCAAAATAATTTAAGATTAAAAGGAAGAAACTTCCATTTTACAGCCAAATCAACAAAATGAAAACTCTAAGCTTTCAACTCCAAGAGGCACCTGGCCTGCCTGAGGTCATACAGATGGAAAAGAAGAGACCGTTTCCCTGCATTCATTCATTAGCAGCAGCATAAATCTCAAAATAGCTTTCTGTTGAATCTAATTAGATTTGTAAGGGGACGATCATTTCTGTGTGCCTCAAATCATTCTGAGATGTCACCCAGCATCTCAGTGCCATGGTAGAATATGGCACTACCTTAGCAACAAAGTGAAGCTGGCATGAGACACAGGAAGATCCTTCACATTAATTGTTTTCTCAAAGCACTCTGGGTTAGTCTCTATTATTACACGTAATCACACTAACATAGCAATTATCACCATATGCCTTTCTCACAAAGTGCTCTCTATTCAGGTACCCAGTCTAAAGCCAATATAAACTAAAAAAATTTTTAAATAAATGATTAGTACTTAATTCAGCTCTTGAGGACAAAGACATCATAATAAAATTTTAAAACATGATTCCAACATGCCACTTAACAAGATTATTTTATAACCTGCTATGAAACAACTATCTACTCACTTTCAACAAAATATCCACAATTCGCTGTTGATACTCCACAGCTTGCTTGTCATTTTTAAAATCTTCAAAAGTCTAAAAGGGAGAAGTAAATTTTTAAAAGTAATTATTGTTTGCACACTGAAAAAGAAAACAAGCTATTAAATTCTTGTTAATAAAATCCAAGTAATTTCCCAAATAAGGTAACTATTCCTCATCAGATTTTTTCTTATACGCCTTTTGTGACATTATTTTTAGTGAGTCAAATAGAACTCTATGCCATTTAATAATGCACAGTATTCTGAGACTTTAAAAAAATCACAAATAAGTATAAAAATTTGAGAAAAGAAGGCAAAGTTCATAAGCCAAAAAAAAAAAAAAAAAAAGAAAGAGAGAGAACACTAATGGAAACAGGTAATCTGGGAGCAAAAGTTTGAGAACAGAAGGATAAAATACTACATGTTCAGCCATCATTCAGTCTATGTTATTTGGAAATAACTAAGACACAGTTTATTAACTGTCATGAAGAATAACTTTTATAATTTCCATGACAATTAAGAAAAATGATTTCCGAAGTTAGGCATTTTTAAACACTGTTATGGTTAAAAAAAAGTTAAAATTCTCAAGCTTGCTTACTATTCTCAAAACACTGCCAACTACAGCAGTTTTATTTTATGTATCTGATCAAGCAGAGTCAAAATACTTTGAACATAACATGCATCAAAATCAATTACAATATCAGATTCTGTTTGTCAGTATACGGTAACAGCATGTCATTAAAAAACCTAGTACATACAGTATATACAAAGAAACTGAGACTGTGTCCACTATCAAAAAATTAAAATCAAAATTTTTATTGAACAATAAGAATGATGAGAGACCTAATGATCTTTCCTATGGTTTTCATTTAGTTCATTTGATTCTAAGAAATGTTAAGATGCACACAGTTCTAATTTATTGCTATTTTCTTGTAACAAGAAAATGAACTACACATTGTCACCATAGATTAAAAATAAAAAGAAATTTCACTGCCATGAACTTTCAAGACTACATCATAGTCTTGTTCAAACAAGAGTAGTTATTGTTCTTCAAATGGGCCTGAACTTCCCCTCATTTCTCCAAAGCACCTTTGTTCACGCTGTTCTCTTATCAGCATGTCCTTCCCTTCCTTCTGTTTGATGCACAAAAAATAAAATATTCTTGACTTTTTTTTCAACTAGTCTGCTTTACTGCCAGGTAGTTGGGAACTGCTGAAACAAGTTACCAAGGAGACTGGGGGAACTCTTACTGTGAAGGGCTCGAATACAAGTTATTTTGATGTATACGAAGGTTAAATATGACCCTGACTGAAGATGGGAAGATGACTACAAAGTCTCTCTCAGTTCTATCTTCAGATTCAGGAGAACAGCAAACACACACGTACATATACACCCATCCCCGCCTGCTAACGTGAGATGTCACTCTGCAGGTAAAGGGAAGGCACCATCTGCTAATACAAGTACTATATTCAACTAAAATACAGAACCATGGAGAATTAACACATGCTTTTAAAAACTACAGCAGTGACAGCCAGCCAAAAAGAAATTCCTTAACCGTTTTCCTTTCAGCAGCATGTAGTCACTCCTTTGAAACAGATACTGATAGTTGGATTCTGTGAACGTAATTAAGTGGTGATATACTACGGTGTGAATATTATGATACGCTTAATGACTATCCTGGTGGTAGTTAACATCTGCCACCAAAATGGCACATTGTCAGACCATTATCGTCCCACAAAGATGCTTCTACTTATGGATGTTTACTAGAGGAATAATATGCAAAGAGGTCCTGATGGAGAATTACAGTTTCTGTACAAAGGTAGACCTAAAACTCAAGTTCAAAGTCATCTGTGAATTTGGGCATAAAAACTTCTTTCTATAGTACTTCAAAAATTATTATGAGGTTTCTGTAAAATAATGATAGCAAGCTACCTCCTAATCCAGGGGTCAACATTCTCTGTAAAGAGCCAGACAGTAAATATTTCTGGCTTTGGATAGAGACATGTGGTCTCTTTCACCGATTCTTCTTCTTTATGAGGCTGATTTGCCTCTTAAAATATTTTTCAAATCCTTTACCTCTTGGTATCCCCACTGTCACTGCCCTAATTCAAGCCACTATTATCTTCTATTTAGATTACTACAGAATTTGCTAACAGATCTCCCTGCCTCCATGTTACCTCATTTCAATCCATTTGTATGCTCCCAAATTCAGGTAGAAAACCTAATCACCAATGTGATGGTATTAGGAGGTAAGCCTCTGGGCGGTGTGCCTAAACCAACAGAATCTGCCAGCACCTTGGTCTTGGACCTCCCAGCCTCTGGAACTGTGAGAAATACATTTCTGTTGTTTATGAGCCACCCAGTCTATGGCACTTTGTTATAGCACCCCAAACTGACCAAGACACAAGAGTCAGAGGGAATCTTTTTAAAGTAGAGAATCAATATATTTTCCTTCCAAAAAGGCTTTGATGGCTACCGACTGCTGTAATATAAAGTCCAAATTCTGGCCAGGTGCTGCGGCTTACGCCTGTAATCCCAGCACTTTGAGAGGCCAAGGCAGGCGGATCCCCTGAGGTCAGGAGTTCAAGACCAGCCTGGCCAACATGGTGAAACCCTGTCTCTACTAAAAATACAACAATTAGCTGGGCATGGTGGTGAGCGCATGTAATCCTAGCTACTGGGGAGGCTGAGGCAGGAGAATCACTTGAACCCGGGACGTGGAGGTTGCAGTGAGCCGAGATGGTACCACTACGCTCCAGCCTGGGAGACAACAGTGAAGCTCTGTGGCATAAATAAATAAATACCAAATTTTTTACTATGGATTGTAACACTCGGTATCTGCCTAACTCTCTGGATTTGCTTCTGTCTGCACTTCTCCTTATACTTAAAAGATGCAGCTATACTGAATCTCTTTCAATTACTTGAACACACATTGCTGTGTCTCATTTCCAGGCCTTTTTACATATTCAGCCCTCTGCCTACAGTATCTTTTCCTACCCCTCACCTGACTAACTTCTATTCGTCTTTTGAGACTCAGTGTAGACACCAATTTTATCCAAGAAACCTTCCCTAATGCTCCATTAGGTGCCCCTCATTAAGTGTTCCTCTAGCATCCTGTACTTCTCCCAAGGCATGTATTACACTGTGCTATAATGATTTATCCACAAGTCTGGATCCTTTTCGTCCACAAAGGCAGAGTGTATATCCTGTTGGCCAATGCTGCATCGCCTAATTAGGATAATAAGTAAGAGATGCCATGCACTCACATATTTCTCAACCAAATCAGAGAGACTGTCCTGCAGCCTTACTATAAATCCCAGTATCATAATTCAGACATCTGCATAATTCCAGATCTGTTTTGGTGCTACCACAGCCCTTAAAGAAATAAAAATTACATGAAATTCTCTGTTTTCTCTAACACTCTCTACCAAATCTCCTCCCCCATCACTTCCTGTTTCTTTTTTTCCTATGTGCCAGTCACCAACTGCCCTTATGCTTCTCTCTGGACATCTAAAATTTCCTAAACCAACAGATCTGACTTCTAAGTTCTCCTTCTCTTCTTTCTATGCAATTAAAGTTACTACTTCTGATGGCAGATTTTCAAATTAAACCAATTCAAATTATAATAACCTTCTCATGAGTACTTACCTTTTTAAAAATAATTTAAGTTTATTTATATAATTCAATGTATAAAAGTAGTATATGCTTATTAGGGAAATTTGCTTCATCTCACAGAGTTAATCACTATTAATATTGAGGTGTATTTCTGTCCTTTTTTTCTCCAAATACTGTGTATATGTGTGTTTTGTATATTTGTGTGTCTGCTGCTTTCACTAAACACTATAAGCATTTTCCATAATATCAAAAGCTTTTCAAAAAACAATTACAATACGATTTAATTCAGAAGATACATTATGTTTTATCTAATTATTCCCATAAGGGCATTTTCACAGAAAACCTGGCTCACCCAAATTGTACATGTTCACCTCTAACTGAACATGTATAAGGGGTTTTTTTTTGAGCAAAAAGCTTCCATGTTCCATTTCAACTCCAACTACTTTTACTATCATCACTATCACGTCTCCTTCAGCATCTCCCTTCCATATTTAGCATGCCAGGCAATAGAATTTACGATATCGAAGATGCACCACATCCAAGTCAGTTCTCCTCAACTTTTTGATGAGTGTATGTTAGAGACAGAGGGAGAAAGAGAAGAAGGGAGGGAGGGAAGAAGGGAGGGAAGAAGAGGGGAAGGCAGGAAAGTAAGGAACTAGAAAAAAATAAATAGCACAACAAAATTAAACATTTGAAACCCTTACTGCTAGTGCGTAAAAACTGTACCTGCATAAGAATTATTTTTTCTATTAAAAACATTGCTCTTTTTTCTTTTTTTTTGAGACAGTCTCTCTCTGTAACCCAGGCTGGAGTGCAGTGATACAATCTTGGCTCACTGCAACCTCTGCCTCCCAGGTTCAAGCAATTCTTGTGCCTCAGCCTCCCAAGTAGCTGGGATTACAGTCACCTGCCACCACGTCCAGTTAAGTTTTGTATTTTTAGTAGAGACAAGGTTTCACCATGTTGGCCAGGCTGGTTTGGAACTCCTGATCTCAGGTTATCTGCCTGCCTCAGCCTGCCAAAGTGCTGGGATTACAGGTGTGAGCCACTGCACCCAGCCAAAAAATTATTGCTCTGTCTTCTTTGAAAACACATTAAAATAATACTAACTCTTACCAGTGCCAATACATTTAGAAATTCTCTTGTGTCAAAATGTAGCAAAGTCCGAATATAAGGATAGATTTCTTCCTCAGGAGAAGCCTCTGCTGAATGCAGGCGAATTAGAAATTCAAAAACCTGTAAGTTGGAAAAAAAATGTGGATTATTTTCTCACTTTACAGAGTATCTTGCTGAAGCAGTGATTCCCATTTGGATAAAATAAAGGCAGGCTGAATTCAGTTTAAATTGCTACTACATTATAAGTTCGCTCTTAAATTCTCTCTCAGCTGTAATTATTGACTTTAGTAACAGTGTGTAAGCCCTCGCCTGTAACAGGTGGTAGCTCCTGACCCATGTGTAATCCTCAACCGCAATTTGTCTTCAGTGCATCTTAACAAGACACACAGAACAGTAAAAAGCTATGACAATAGTACCAACCTGGTTTTTAACCAAGGGAACAAGATCTTCAGGGATGTCACCAAGGGGATAGGCACGACCTGCTAGACAACAGCTAGAAGAAAAGAACAAGAACAGATCCGATGACTTGTAACTTTCAAGTGAGTAGCAACATTGACTTGAGATACTAGTTCAATTTTTAAGGAGGCTCAGCTTTTGTCAGTAGAGTTCCAAAGCAGATCAGGATGACACCCAGTTTAGAAAACGTGGACAAGAAATATGGAGGTGAAGTAACACATCCTGTGACTGAGTGGGAACTTCCGTTTCTTCAAGTTTCCTAAGAAAAACCAATGCTCTAGTAAAGAGGCAAGAAGGAATGAGGACAGAATGCCAAAGGCCTCGTACTCAGCATCTAGAAAGATGGTGCCTATGGCACCATTATACTATGATTAACCCGTTAGACGCCTGGTGTTCTCAGATACCTTTAAGCCAGGGGCTCTAAGAACGGTGATTAAAGATGGGGAAAGAGCTAGGCTAAATATCTGGAAAATGCCTTCAACAGGACAAACCAGGCGGAGTTAGACTCTGAGGAGAAATTCACCCTACAGTTTCACCTCCAAATCAGACCTTCTTCATGGCTAATGACTTGCCTTGTGAGCTGAATTACTACAAATGTCATGTGAACATGTTACCATTTTTCTATTTTTTTTTCTTTTTTTTTTGGAGAGGGGCAAATTTTAAACCTTTTTGAACTACAATTTTCAGTGTTAGACTGGAGACAACTGGACACCAGCACATCCTGAAGAGTTTAAAGTACAGATGATAAAGCACTAAGTAAATGCATTATTTCTTTTGCACTAAAGAATCGACATAACAAATGTGAAACAGATTTCACGGTTAACTCTGACGTTACATACGAGCAAAAATCATGTTCCGCTGGGTTCTGCCACCTTCCTGCCTTCCTGCCAAATAGCCACGTACCTAAAAGTTGTCTCAGGACTCAATTCTGAACTTGCACAGTCTACTGGAATGAACCCTGCTCCAGGAGTCAGGAGATAAACGTTCTAGTTTTACCTCTGTCACTAACTTTTTCATGATTTGAACAAGTCTCTTGCCCTCATATATAAAATAGAGACAACACACACTCCACATAGTTGTCAGTAGTAAACGTAAAAAGGCCGGGTTTCAGCACCAACATTTCTCAACCTCAGCCCTACTGATATTTCAGGCCAGATCATTCTTTGTGGTGGGGGCTACTCTGCATTGTATGATGCTTAGCAGGACCCGTGGTTTCTGCCCACTAGAAACCAGTAGCATCCCTTCTCCAGCCCTGTTATAACAACCAAAAATGTCTCTAGATGTTGCCAAACATCTCTAGGAAGTAGGGGCCAAAATTATGCATGGTTGAGAACCACTGCTCTACATACAAGAATTTTGAAAAATAAAAAGTACTATATAGATAAGAGATCATAGTATCTCTAAAAATATAGGAAAAATATAGACAGAACATACATGCAGATGAATACGTAAAACGATCTTACCTAATATATACAAGAAGCTTATTGCCCATAACAACTTGTTCATCTAAAACAGAAAGAGAAGTATCTTCAGCAATTTTCTCTCAAAACCTTTTCAGAAATATAATCTTTATGTAGAAACAAAAAAATAAACCTTGGCATTTAAGGTGAGGTAAATATATTCCTAAATAACAGACAGTTGAGGTAAGACTACATTATTATTTTTATTTTTATTTATTTATTTATTTTTTTGAGACAGTTTCACTCTTGTTACCCAGGCTGAAGTGCAACGGTGCGATCTCGGCTCACTGAAACCTCCACCTCCTGGGTTCAAGTAATTCTCCTGCCTCAGCCTCCCGAGTAGCTGGGACTACAGGCGCGCGTGCTACCAAGCCCAGCTAATTTTTGTATTTTTAGTAGAGACGGGGTTTCATCATGTTGACCAGGATGGTCTCGATCTCTTGACCTCGTGATCCACCCACCTCGGTCTCCCAAAGTGCTGGGATTATAGGCGTGAGCCACCACGCCCGGCCCTGTATTATTATTTTTTAAAATTTTCATTAGCTTCTTTTCACAGACACAAAAGCAATATAAGTTATTCAAGGATACATGCAGGAGAAATAGATCTGAGGGTAGAGATCTATGTATTGTTGGCCTAACCACTAACTTGGGACCAAGGGAAGATGTGGGGCAGGCAATGAGCTGACGAACTGCACATCAGAACCAATTAATTAATGTTAAGGCATAATGTACTGTCTTCTTATCTGTAATACGGACTTTTATCACCCACAGTGCTCTAGGGCTGAAAGGGCCATTGTTCCCAAATGTTTAAAGTAACAGAACTGAACTAAACAATCTTTAGGGCCGTTCCTATGCTAAGTTATATAAAAAACGTAAGATTCTGCCATCTCGTGACATGAACCTGTTCTTTGATTAAGAAATCAGAAGGATAATGTGACAAAGTTTGAAGCCAAGGGGTCAAGCGCAGCTTAGAATGGAGCAGGAGCGTAAACAGGGTGGAGTGGCTGGGAACGCCTAGGCCATGCAGACGACGGCAGTAATAAAGAGCTGGCCATAATGTAAGCAAGCGTATGCCTTTATCAGTAATCCTTCACGAATACTCAAAATCTGTGATGTTAACGCATGTCAACTTGAATTGCTCCAAATGTATGAACAATGACATTTTGCTCCTGTTCCAAATGTTATTTGATCTAAATCAACTGACACATGGTGATCAACACCTTCAAGGCATAACAATGTAATGTTTATTGGCTAACTAGATAAACACCTGTGAAAGAAAAATAAAGTCTCAGGACCCTAAACTCACTATGCCAAAATGAAAAGTTAAGCTTGGGAAGTGAGTCACGTAAAAAACAAAAACAAACGAATGAAAAACGTGCCTCCCTTTTGTTACTAAACAGATTGCTGCAAGACAGAAGGCCGTGTCTACCCAGGTGGCCTCCCCCGCCCTGACAATGTCAATTAATAGCTGATCTTCACAGGCACCAAAGACAAGACTAGATACGATGCCTCAGTCCATCCCAAGACAAATGCATATTTGGCTTCTTCCTCTCTGTTTACTTTACCTTACGTAAAATGCAGATTTACGGAGCATAAGACGAATGCGTAACTGACTGTTCCTCTTCTCCCTCTTGCCCACTCTCTACCGTTTAAATACTGAAGTTCTCAAAACCCTCTGCAGAAAAAGCGCAGGCAGAAGAGCCTACCGCAGCTTGTGTCTCTCTCCTGGTGTGTGCTCAACCTTGGCAAAGTAAGCCTCTAAATTGATTTAGACTTGTCTCAGACATTTTTTTTATTTACACACTTTTCTTGCTGGAAATCTCAGGTAGAATATACCTAGCTCATGATATTCCTAGATAGAGCTAAATGTATTTGTTTAACCTACCCACATCCATTATTCCACTACTATGAGCTTCTTATGAGCAACGTCTGTGATATTTCTGTATTTCTACCATCCAGTATAGTGTCTGGCACATAAGCAGGTCATCAGTAAATTGTATGCTGAACTGAACTGACATAGTACTTAATTTTCTACAACCTTTCTCTTTCCAATAGCTTCTTTTAGACAACTTTTTGTTATAAGAGATCATCAATTCCATTCAGATGTTTTAATTCTCCACTTTCATTTCTGGTAGATATAGATGTGAAAGGCAATTTTCAACTTTCCTTCAAAAAGATTAGGTTCAGGGCTACTATTAGGTATGGGGAGTTAAGACTATAAAATGACTCCCCCTCCCCACCCTTAGAGTAAAAAAATGACAATACCTGGACATAATACAAGTAACTACCTAAAGTTACTAAAGCCTTACTGAGGAGCGAATGGAAGCATGAGCTGGTGGGGACTGCAGCCCCATTTGGGGGAGGAGAGACAGGCAGCCACACTGTTCTTCCTTCTGGACTGTCCCTGAGTAAGCACACTCGGAACTCTACACATAGGGAGGCATGGAAAGGCTGTGAATCTTCCTGGCAGGGGTGGGGGTGGGGGTGGGGAGGGGGGAGGGGGTCAGAAAAGTGAGGTCAGGAAACCATGAATGTGGAAGGGAGGCGGGGAATCCCAAAAGGAAAAGAATCAAAGAGGAGATCCCCAAACTGTCTGCCCACATCGTGGATCCGTTTACTAAACCACCATGCAGGAAAAAGACTCAAAGCAGCTTAGCCAAAGACAAAAAACCAGGATCAAGAATGGAGTTCCCTCTCCAAAGGTTTTGGAGTGTGGAAAGAGGCACACGGGCTCTGGTGGGGAGTTCTTTCACTTGGAGAAGTGGAGGTAGGGAGTTCGCTGTACAAGTAAATTCCCACCTCTGTGGTTTTTAGCCGGGGTCTAGGTGCTGTATACGTGGCAAGCACAGCAGAGCCGGAGGCCGTCACGGAAAAAGCAACAATCTTTCTGGCAAGGGAAATGTGAAGTTCAGGAACATAAACACATTAAAAATTAGGGGAATCTTGCAAAGAAAAGAGAAAGAGGAAGAATCCTCAAACTCTGTTTACCCTCATCACTGCCTGACCCCTGAACCATGCGTGTG
The DNA here is from genome assembly GCA_963573385.1 of Cacajao melanocephalus. NCBI lineage: Eukaryota > Metazoa > Chordata > Mammalia > Primates > Pitheciidae > Cacajao > Cacajao melanocephalus. The sequence continues at coordinate 23,358 of CAUYLG010059301.1, forward strand.
GATCAGAATCAAAGCAGATCAGCTATCCAGAAATGACCCAAGGACAGACTGGAGCTGCATAAGAGAAAGAGTTTGCAATTCAAGTCCACCAAGAAAATTATCTAATAAAACCATGGAAAACAATACTCAGTGGCGAAAAATACCTGAAAAACAATGGAGAAAAATATTCATTGGAGAACCCATACCCTCCACACAATGTAACATTCATAACATCGAGATACAGTCCAAAATTATTCAACATGAAAAACCAAGAAAATAAAACATATTCTTCTTAAAAGAAAGTGAATCAAGTCCAATCCTGAAATGAACAAAATGTGAGAACAAGCAAAGATTTTAAAGCACTATTATAATTATCCTTAAGCAAAAGAAACGGTTTCAGTGCATGAAAATTTCAACAGATAAATAAAGAGCTGCAGGAGAGAAAACAGAAACAAGAACTAAATGGAAGTTAGACTGGAAAATGTAACGGTTGAAAGTAAAAAAAATCACCGAGCAGATTTAACAGCTGAATTGACAAGAAAGAGTTAAGAGCAAATGAATCTGAAGGAAGAGCAACAGAAATCACCCAAGGTGAAAAACAGAGAGGAAAAAAGACCAAACAGAACCCAAAGAAACAGACCTCGGAAATGGTGGAGTAAGGACCTGCACAAATCTCCTCCACAAAAGCAATACAAATACTGGTAAAAACTGTCAAATCCACTCTTTCAGAACTCTTGGAATTAAGGAAAAATCTGCCATAATCTGAGGAATGTTTATTCAGAAAAATGTAGAATCTTTTTAACTTTATGTACTGCCATCTACCTTTCTGCAGCTCTGCTGTAGTTTTGAAAACCAATATTGCCTTACAACTTGGGCAGCTGTGAAAACCAGTGAAGCAAAGTGGGTTTGATAGCGACAGGAGGCAGCCAAATGCCTGGGCAGATAGGGGTAGGTCCCTGGTGAAACCCCACCTTCAAGCCAAAAAACAGCCTGAAGGTGGAAAGACCAGACTGTTGGTCCCGGATGAAACCTGCGACCCGGAGTGAGCACTTCTGTTCCTGTTTGCCCACCGTTTCCCAATCGATTCTTTCTAAAGAATGCCTTTTAACCAATCGAATGTTGCCTTTTCCAATACTGCCTATGGCCTGCCCCTCCTCTATTCTGATCCCATAGTAGCCCCAGACTCAGCTACATTGAGGGGACTTTCCTCCCTTCTGGACCCACCAAGTGTGGGTACCCAGAAAGCCTGTCACACTGGCCTTTTGCCTTCGCTGGCAGAGGGCAGCCACCCCACACAATGGGGCCAGAGGCCGACTGAGCTGCTAACATGCTGCCGTCCATCAGGCTGTGGACGGTAAAACTAAAAGAGCTAATTAGCACACTAACACCCTGTCTGGGGCTTCAGGGTTGTGGGTACCCTTGCCTGGGTGCTGCTGCGTTCCTCTCAAGGCAACATGCCTGGTCTGGCCACGGGCCTCACACAGAGCTTGCTCCTGTGTTGGTGTTTGGAGTGGCCAGCCGGATCCGACACTCGCTTGCTCATGTGCTCCCTCCTGCAAGGGGCTGAGCGCAGCGGCCGAGAGACAGGGCGCCCCTGCTGCAAGTCCAGCAAAGGGCCGAGAGAAAATTCCTGTGTCAGTCTTGTAGCTCCTCAAATGCCCCATCCTCAGAGAATTGTCACTATATGACCTATCTGGCAGCTTACTTAAAAGCTCCATTTTCAGGCTTTATCCTTTTTTGTCCTAACTCAGAACTCACTCTGTGGGAACAGCACTATCCCCAGGACATTTGTGAAAACAGTCAGTGCCACTGTTCGACATTACAGTAGGCTGAGATGGTGTTAGCAGTCGGGACTAATAAGTGGTTCACCAAAAACCTTAAAAGGAAAAACTGGAGAATGGGAGATCTGCAGGGGCTTTTGACAAGTTCTAACATATTCCTGGAATTCTAAAAGGTTGTATGCATAACCAGGGAAATTCTCAAAGGCCCTAATTTATAACCCATGGCTGACCCTGCAGCTCTGTGCAAGCAGGAAGGCAAGGCTACAGCAGAATTCTAAACTGTCTGCCAAAGAACTGAAAATTCCAAAATAAAATGAAGCAAGAACTGATCAAGTGAGAGAGACACAATTCAACAATATTTGCAGATTTCAATATCCCGCTTTCAAAAACAGAACAATTAGTAGAAGATGAAATGGAAACAGAAGACTTAAACAAAACTATAAACAAACTAGACCTACCAGATGAAGAAGCCCAGACAATTTCACCCCAAAATATGGCACATGGTATGCAGATTATTTTAAATTAAGGGTCCTTGAAGGTCAGCATAAGCTGGGGGAGACTTGTGAAAGGAAAATATATCTCGGGACCCCAAAATCACTAAGCCAAAGGGAAAAGTCAAGCTTAGAACTAATCTCAGGCAAACCTGTTCCCATTCTGTTCCTAAATAAGACAGCTACAAAGATAAAAAGCTACATGCCACCCTCACAATTTACTCACAAGGAAATGCCTTGTGGACAAAGCACAGAAAGAACTCAAAGTCATCCCTCTGAGGCTCATCTGAAACAAATGCATATCTAATTGCTTCCTCTGCCCTATTGTTTATGTAAAAATGCAGATTCACTAAACAAGACTAAATTGTGTGTTCAGTGGAAGGCTGATCGAATGCTCAAAAGCGCGATCTTTTGTCTCTTACCTACTTCTAACCTGGAAGTCCTCACTTACTGAACTGAACCAATGTTCATCTTATACATTCTGATGGATGTCTCGTGTCTTCTTAAAATGTATAAAAGCAAGCTGTACCCCGACCATCTTGGGCACATGTTGTTAGGACCTCCTGAGGCTGTACCACGGGTGCATCCTTAACCCTGGCAAAAGAAACTTTCTAAACAGACTGAGGCCTGGGTTAACAGATTAAAGATATTTGGAGTTAACAGGCTCTACTTTGATATTATGTGATCTATCATAAGACTGGACTCTCCAAAGAAAACACAATTAATTGCCTTCCATCCCTTTCCTGAAATCTCATTATCTACTGAGGAAAAGAAGCCTAAGGAATCCTCTACAAGCTTTTTCATAAGATAATGTCTGCCTCTCAATGATCTAAATATTGTTGCATCATTCAAATTCCAAAGACAATCTTTTACAAGTTAACTTCTGTCTCCCAGGTCCATTCATTTCCCTAATAATCATTTACAACCCCTTAAAAGAACTGCCTATTTCCCCATCTCCCTTCTATCCCATAAGACAGGGTATATAAGCATCTGTACCTCATTGGGTTTTTGAGTAATCGTGCACCTGCAATTACCCCATGTTTATGCATGTTAATAAAAGTACATGCCTTTTTCTACCCATTAATCTATTATTAATTCATTTCAACAGAATTAGACTCAAAGTTTCAGAAGGAAAGTTTAAATTTGCCTACACAGACATCTATATAACACTCCACCCAACAACTGAAGACATTCAATGCATTACTATGCTCAAGTGCACATAGAATATCTCCAGAACAGACTTTATGTGAGGTCATAAAAAAAGTCTCAACAAATTTTTAAAAGATAGAAATCAGAAAAAGTACATTTTCTAACCACGAAAAAAGTAGAAATCAACATGAGAAGGAAATGTGAGACATTCACACATAGATGGAAATTAGACAACACACTTCTAAATCACCAGTATCACAAGAAAAATTATATAATACTTTAGGATGAATGAAAATGAAGACAACATACCAAAACATATTGCTTAGAGGAATATTGTAGCTGTTAACACCTGTTTAAAAAAAAAGATCTCAAATCAACAATATGAGCTTCTACCTCAAGAAACTAGAAAATGAGCAAAATAACCCAAAGAGCTGAAGAAAGCAAATAATAGACTAAAGCTGAATAAATGAAGTCAGGCCGGGTGCGGTGGCTCACCACTGTAATTCCACCACTTTTTAAGACCAAGGAGGGCAAATCATGAGGTCAGGAGATTGAGACCATCCTGGCTAACAAGGTGAAACCCCGTCTCTACTAAAAATGCAAAAAATGAGCCAGGTGTGGTGGCACGCACCTGTCATCCCAGCTATTCTGGAGGCTGAAGCAGAAGAACTGCTTGAACCCAGGGGGCAGAGGTTGCAGTGAGCCGAGATCATGCCACTGCACTCTGGCCTGGGTGACAGAACGAGACTCTGTCTCAAAAAAAAAAAAAAAAAAAAAAAGAAAGGAAAGAAAAAAAGTCAAAATTGGTTCTATGAAAAGATCAACAAAACTGACAAACCTTTAGACAGACCAAGAAAAAAAAAAAGTCAAAGAGTCAAATTACAAAAATGAGTAATGAAAGAGACATCACTACTGATCTTACAGGAATAAAAGAAATTACAAAGGAATACTATGAACAACTACATGCCTACATATTAGATACTGCAGATGAAATGGTCAAATGTCTAGAAATTCAAAAACTACCAAAACGACTGAAACAAACACTCAAAAAGAAACAGATAATCTGAATAAATTGCAACAAACAAAGAAACTAAACTAGTGCTATGGTCTGAATGTGGCACCCAAAATTCATGTGTTGCAAACTTAATCCCCAGTGCATCAATGTTGGGAGGTGGGGGCATTTGGGGAGGTGTTTAAGTCATGAGGGTTCCACCCTCATGAATTCCACCCTCATGAATCCTACTAGGATTAATGCCCTAGTAAAAAGGGCTTGATGGACTGGGTTGAGTCTTTTTCCACTCTTCTGCCAAGTGAGGACACAGTGTTTGTTCCCACTTGTCCTTCCAAATTCTGCCATGTGAGGACACCGCAAGAAGGCCTTCACTAGACACGAGGTGCCAATACCTTGATTTTGGACTTCTCAGCCACCAGAATTATAAGACATAAGTTCGTGTTCTTTATAAATTACCCTGTCTTAGGTATTCCGTTACAGTAGCACAAAACAGACCAAAACAACTAACAATTTAAAAACTTCCAATAAAGAAAAGCCCAGGCATACATGGCTTCATATTGAATTCTATCAAACACTAAAAAAATTCACACTGATCCTTCACAAACTCTTCCAAAAATAAAAGTGAGAACACTTCCCAACTCATTTTATGAGGCAAACATACCAAGACACACTCATAACAAGACTGGTATTCTTTTGATAACAAGATATCAAAAGAAAATTGTAGAACAATATCTCTTATGACTATAGACACAGAAATCCTTGAGAAATACTAGCAAACTGAATCCAGCAACATATTTCAGAGATTATATACCAAGTGAGATTTATCCCAAGAATGCAAGGTTGGCTTGATATACAGACTCAATCAGATAGATTCTAACAATAAAATAAAGGACAAATCCCACAAAATAATCTTAATAGATGCAGAAAATGTATCTGATGAAATCCAAAGTCTTTCATGTTAGAAACACTCAAACTGGGTAAAGAAAATGTCATTGAATGGGTAAGCCCATCTACATCAAATTTAATGATGAAATATTGAGTGCTTTCCCCCTAATATCAAGAAAACAAAAAGGCGTCCATTTTTGCCACTTTTGTTCAATACTGTATTAGTGGGTGTAGCCAGGCCAATTAGGAAATGAAAAGAAAGGGATCTAGATTAGAAATGAAAAAGTATAATTATTTTTATTTGCAGATGACATGATCTGAATTTTCCTTAGAAAATTCTAAAGAATTAACTTTAAAAATTCTCACTAACAAATCAATACAGCAAGGTCATAGGATACAAGGTCAATATACAAAAGTCAACCTATTTCACACTATCAATTAACATCCTGAAAATAAAATTAAGAAAACAATTCCATTTATAACAGCATCAAGGTGAATAAAATACTAAGGAAGAGGAAATGAAGTATAAGACCCATACACTAAAAACTGTAAAATATCATTGAAAAAAATTAATGAAGACCGAAATAAAATGAAAAAATGTGCTGTATTCATGAATTGAAAGATTTGGTAATAAAAAGATAGTAATAAAATTGAAGTACAGATTCAAAGCAATCCTTATCAAAATCCCAGATGCCTTTTCTGCAGAAAAGGGGAAAGCAAAGTGACTTTAAGACCAAAGTAAGGGTCAGGCACAGTCGCTCACGCCTGTAATCCCAGCACTTTGGGAGGCCGAAGTGGGCAGATCATGAAGTCAGGAGTTCTAGACCAGCCTGGCCAATAGGTAAGCTCCATCTCTACTAAAAATATAAAAAATTAGCTGGGTATGGTGGCATGCACCTGTAGTCCCACCTACTCGGGAGGCTGATGCAAGAGACTTGCTTGAACCTGGGAAGCAGAGGGTGCAGTGAGCCAAGATCGTGCCACTGTACTCCAGCCTGGGTGACAGATTGAGGCTCAGTCTCAGCTACTTGGGAGGCTGAGGTGGGAGGACTGCTTGAGGCCAGGAGTTCAAGACCAGCCTGGACAACACAGCAAGACCCTATCTTAAGAATTTTTTTTTTTAACTCATCAGGGCATAGTGGCCTATAGTCCCATATACTTGGGAGGCTGAGGCAGGAGGATTACTTGATCCCATAAGTTTGAAGCTGCAATGAACTATGATCACACCACTGTATTCCAGCCTGACTGACAGAGTGAGACTTTGTCTCTAAAAGAAAATTAATTAATTTTAAAGGATAAAAATTAAAAACATATTATATTCATAGATTAGAAAATTCTATAGTGTTAAGTAGCAATTTTCTCTCCAAATTAATCTATAGCTTCAATGTAATCTCAAAGAAAATTCAAATATGCTTTTTAAAAAAAAAACTGATGAGCTGATTTTAACGTTTATATAGAAAGACAAAGAACCTAGACTAGATAAACCAATTTTGAAACAGAAAAACAACATTGTAGGACTTAAAATGTGAGATTTTTGAGGCTTACTATGAAGTCACAATAATCAAGACAGTGCACTATTGGACGACAGAATAGCTCAATATAACAGAACAGAGAGCATAGAAACAGACCCACAGTGATATGGTCACTTGACTTTTCACAAAGGTGTCAAGGTAATTCACTGAAAATAAGATAATCTTATTAATAAATGGTAAGACTTACAGGAACAACTGATAGCTGCAAGGAAAAAAAAATCCCTGAACTTTACCTTGCATCATTTATAAAAATTAACTCAAAATGAATTACAGACCTACATACAAGCGTTAAAACTATTAAATTTCTACAAGAAAATGTAAGAGAAGATATTTATGACACTGGATTGAACCAAGATTTCTTAAACAGAATACCAAAAGCCTAAATGATAAAAAAAATTAATAAGATGAACTTCATGAAAATTAAAAACCTTTGCTCTTTGAAAAATATGGTTAAGAAAACAAAAAAGCAAGCTATGGATGGTGATAAAATTTTTGCCAAACATACTGGAAAAGGGCTTATATCCAGACTACATTAAAAAAACTCTTCCAGGCTCTGATGGCAAGCTCACTAGCTTGCAACTCTTAACAATTTAATAATGTGAAGACAACCCCAGATCATCTCCACCAATTAAATAAAAAAGGGGTTAAATATTTAAACAGACAATTCACAAAAGAAGATATGTGAATGACTCGCAAGCACATGAAAAAATGATTAACATCACTAATAATCAAAGAATAAAAATCAAAATCACAATGAAATACCACTACTTACTCATTAGAATGGCTAAAGTTTTAAGATTTTTAAAACACTGATAGTATCAAGTGCTTGCAAGGATGTGGAGCAACTGGAACTCTCAAATATTGTTGATGAGAAATGGTACAGCATTTGGGAAAACCATATAGCAGTACCTTAGAAAGTAAAACATATATTTACCATACAATCCAGCCATTCCAACCTTAGGTATTTGCCCAAGAAAAATGAACACATTTGTCCACACAGAAACTTATAGCTAGGGATCAGGAATGCGGGCTAAGAGAATAAGGGGGAACACTTGAGGAAATGAAAGTTTTCTGTATCTTGACTTTATCAATATGATTTCAATATGAATATCCAGGTGTGATATTATACTTTATTTTTGCAAGATATTATCATTGGGGAAACTATGTAAAGATAACATAGGATCTCTATGTGCCATTTCTTACAACTGCATGCAATTACCTCAAAAAGTTTAATTAAAAAAAAAAAAAAAAAACTTGTCCACAAATGTTGAAGCAGCATTATATTATTCATAGTAGTCCCAAACTGAAAGCAACTCAACTATCTATGAAGCGGTGAATGATTAAACAACTTATGGTATATTCAATCCATAGAATGTCATTTAGTGGTAAAGGGGAACAAAATATTATTATACATAAAACAACGTGGATGACTCTCAAAAATATTATGCTTCATCCACATTAAGTGAAAGAAAACACCAAAGATTACATAGTATAGAGTTCCATTTACATGAAGTGTAGTGACAGAAAGTACATCAGTGACTGCCCAGATCCTTGAGGGGAAAGGATCAAGTACAAAGGGGAAGGAGGAAATTTTTTAGTATCAGAAGCGATGGCTCCTTCTATAGCTTGATTATGGTGTTGTCACATGGTTGTACATGATTACCAACATTGACACTACACACATATAACTAGTGAATTTTATAACATTTAAATAATACCTTAAATACAAGAAAGCAAAAAATTAAGGATTAGAAAATATACCTGTTAGCGTTTTTCCTGCATTCAGAGGTGGAGCAATGACTCTGAAAAGTTTCTGTATTAAAATTAATAAAAAAAAAATCAGCATCATCTCAAATTATATTATTTTAAAAATAATCAAGAATCTTATGATGTTAATCACCATTATCTGATGGAAATCGTTATTTACCATTAAGATTAAATATGAAAAAAATTAAATATGAAAACCTTTAATTTGTACATAAAATGTTTAGAAGGGTCACTGAGAAACAATCACTGTTGTCATACTCCTCACCAAGAAAAAACATTCAATAAACACTAGTTACATAAAGGGCTTAGCTGAGATTATAATTTTGATATAAAGTATCCTTTGATTCTTAAAAGCTTTATTCTTTTAAAAACTAGTAAGCAAGTAGAAGGACCTCCCATCAGAGTGGTAATAGACATGATTTTAAACTGAAAATAAAGAATCAGCAACCACAGAAAGAAATATCATCTAAACTTAAGCAGAGTCTCACAAAAATATAGCTGCCATGGACCTCCCCCGCTCTTCAGAGGGAGATTCCTATTTGGGAAAAAACTGATTTAGCACCAGGAAATGCAAATTCAGCTGTCCATTAGCATCAAAAAGTCCAAAAGTACTTTCCATAAGTCCCCACTGAAGACCTAACTCTACCCCTACTTCCCCCATTTTTGTTAAGCTGGTATATAAGCCTTTGTCTCTGGCTACTCAGCAGAGATGTTTATTACTGAGTGCCTCCCCCCACATGTGAATAATCCTTATCTTTTCTCCTGTTAATCTGCATATTGTCAGTTAATTTAAAGCCTTCAATCCTTTCCCTGTACCTCCCACCACTGGGACCTAAACTGGTAAAGAAAAAGTTTTTCCTCCCAACTCAAGGCACTACTCTCACCTCAGCCAAAACTAGAAAAAAAGGAAAGATTTCAGAGACTATAGCAGTCATCTCAAATGTGATGACACTGTCTTTCATTCTAAAAAATCTAGAAACTTTCAAATGACAGGACATTTCCTTTAATTTATACCTCTTTAAGTACTAAAATAGCTAAACTTTAAACACTAAAAAGTGATTTCCTTACAGGCACAGAATTATAAAAGAGTAATCATAGGACATACCCAACCTTCTACAGCTAGAATCTCCAAGTGACTTTAATAACAAATACCAAGCTTCTGCTGAAAGCCATTAAACTTGAAAACTACTTTGAACACAAAACAAGGTAACCTCAATAGCCCAGTGTTCCATTTGAGATGTATCAGTATAAATGCAAACCAGATTTTATTAACATGAGGAATACAAAACCCATGCAAAACAAAAATTTAAAAAGCAACAAAACGAAAACATAGCAATCATCTTGTCAATGTAGAATGCATCAAAACAGAATCTGCTTTGAGGGATTATTTTGAGCAAAACTAGAAACTGCATTAATTCTTCCAAATTGCGACTTCACTGTGGTATGCAGGGAGGCACTGGACCTCACTTAAGAGGCAGCTGACGAGTCTTTTTCAGGGAACTACTGGACTTGATGGAGCAGCAGCTGAGAGGTGTTGAAGACAAAAAAAATACTTGACATTACAGACAATCAGGGCCAAAAAACCCCAAAACCAGGGGAAGAGGGGTGGCGGACTAATTTTAGAAACTAACCAAAAGAAGACAGGTGCAACCAAAATTGAAGGGTTATGAATCAGAGGGGTACTCACCCTACTAAACTTAATGTGCTTAAAGAAGCCTGAACTACCACAGAATGACTGCTGACTTCTTAATACTGAAGATCGCTTTTGATGGCAATAAATCAGCAAAAAGGTCGACTGATGCCTTCAGCAGATGCCTGCTTTTTTTTGAGGGACATAAGTTACTATAATAAAGCACTGGGCTAGGAGGGCACTACAGGTGTCTACAACTCATTCTCCACTATTCTGCCATCAAACTTGAGACAAATAACAAGACAAATAAGGGGTTTCATTCCTCTAAAAGTAAGTCCAAATGTTTTGTAGAGTCTCTTGGTATGAATAAAAAATTAGAATGAATGCTATAAAATTCTGAGTTGGGAAAAATGAAAAATCATCAATTAACAAATAACAGCCTCTTACCATTTTCAGGAGTCTTCTCCAGCAGAATGTATCTACAAATAGCATTACTCAATAGCACATTTATTATATAAAATAATTATACCAAATACATTTTTCATATTTTTAGGAAAAGTTAGTATAGTATCAAAAATTCTTAGTAGAAAAATATGTAAAGCCTAACAAGCAAGCATTAATTTAAATTTTATCTACTGTTCCCTGGTATTTAAATACCTACTTATGTACATAAGAAAGCAGGCAATGGCAGAAGGTATAAAGTTGAAGACTATCGAGAAGTCCCAAGCTAAAATGGGTTCAGGTTCAATAAATCTGTAAGAATTTTTAAATAACTGGATAAAACCAGAAACTATTAAAAGCAAATGGAGAATAGGAGAAAAAAGTTAGTAGACAAAATTAATTATGTATACAAGTTAGGAAGTATCTTACCTCCATTGGACTAATAAATTCATTCATGCCTCTGTTGTAGACATAGATCATAGCATCATATAAGCGATTTTCCCAACACATGAGAACTACCTGTGAAAAGGAAAAGCCACTTGGTCCACACAATTCAGAGTCACCAATTATTTTCCTTAGAGCTTTAAGAATGGAAAAGGTCTTGAATTCTCTTCCCTAATTTTTCTTGTTTCTTCTCGGATAAAAACTGAAATTAAGTACTCAAACACAATGCAACGGTAAGAGCTGCTATAGGTGAAATTACTACTTTTAATAGTATAATGCTTACTTTAAGACCCTCATAGTGTCTAATTTTGTTTCTTCTTTATCCTTCCCCTTTCCAGATTCATTTTACCTTTGGTCAATAGTTCTACAAATACTTATTGAACACATATTCAGATCCTCTCTTAGGCACTGGTAATAAAGTGTTAGCTAAGATAAATCCAGACCTAGTCCCTACCCTTCTAGAACTTACATTCATCTTGGACACTCACCAAAAGGAGGTAGGGGTACAAAATGACATGTGAGTTACGCTTGGGGAAGAAATGCAATTACACAAATAATTCATTATTTACAAATGTGGTAGGTGCTATTAACCTGACTTGGTCTGGAGTATTCAAAAAGTCACCCCTGAAGGAGCAACATGTAAGCTAGGACCTAAAGAATGGATACATGTGACTGACAGGCAGAAGTACAAACTAGACATTCTGTGGGAAGCAGCAAGAGTAAGGATGAAGGACGTAATGTGGACGTGAGCTTGAAGGATGGAGAGAAATCAATTTGAGAAAATATTTAGGAAGATGACTAGATATGAGTTTAGTATACAGTACTCTGTATTCTGTCCCTATGACAGCTACATAATACTATAAACAGCGGCAAGAGAAGAAGGGCAGAAGTTGGCAAGGGGGAGCCAGAGAGGTAAGAGGGAAATGGAAGTGAGATGTGCTTGGAGAGTCTTTCTGGAGGCCTGTTCTGGGACCTCTACTACTCTCTCTCCCCTTCTCTCAGCCAGTACCATCATCATACATCTCCTTACTGATGACCAACACATCTACTGCTTCAGCCTTAACGTCCCCTCTAACCCATACATATACCCGGCTACTTAATTTGCTATCTTCACCTGAATGTCTAGTAGTGTCTCAAAATAAAATGGCCAACCGGAGCTCCTGATTTTTCTCTCAAACGTAGACCTGCCCTAGTCTTGCAATCTTCTCAATGGAATCACTATTCACCCTGTTTCTCAAACCAAAAACTAGGCATCATCCTTGAATTCTCTCATTCCCACACTCTCACACCTTCACATCCCAATTCATCAGCAAATCAATTCTATCTCCGAAACATCCAAAATCAGGCCGTCTCTCTTCATCTCACTGTTACCATCTCTGGCCAGAATTACCTCCTGCACCAGCCTCCTGACTAGTCTCTGCTTCCTCTGCACTTGGCGCCCATCCCTCATTCTGTTACCTCTAAAGCACAGGCTGCTCTTGCTTAAACCTTTCTAATGATTTTTTGTAGCACTTAGAATAAAACGGAAAGATCTAAACCTTGCCCTGCAAGATCTACCTCTACATCAAGCTCCAGTTATGCTTCATTTTTTGTTACTTGAACACCCAAGACAAAAATTCTTTTTTTCACATTAGCTGTAGCTCTTACCTATAACAATCTTCTCTTCCAAGATATTTGCATTACTGATTCATTCTTGTCATTCAGCTTCCAAGACTCAATACTGCCTCCTCAAAAAGACTATCTATAATTAGCCAATCTAAGGTGGACTCTCATTCTCTCTCCACCATATTTCCCGGTTTGATTTTTAACATAATACTTGTATTTAAATATTTTCTGGATTTTTTTTACACTGATCTGTTCACTGTCAAACCTTTCTGCTAAAATGTAGGCTTTTTGAGAGGACAAGCCTTGTTTACTGGGATACTGAAGCATCCTCTGAGCCTGACATCCAGTTAATGCTTCTTGAATTAATGAACAAATGCTGTTAAAAGAGTAAATAAAATAAGGATTGAAAAATACCATTTGATGCAGTGGACAAAGAGGCCACTGTTGACTCTAGTAAAAGTCTGATTGAAGAGTTATTAGGATGTGGGGGGAAGAAATGAAAATAGCAATCTAGACAATGCTTTCAAGATCATGACTTGGAGGATGGGGCAGTAACCTAGGAGGAAGAAGGGGAGAAGGTTTGAAATGGAGACATAAGAAACTGAGGGGAAGATTTTGAAACTGTTGTTTCACTAAAAGGACTAGTATATTTACACGGTATTGGGGTCAAGCTGAAAATATTATAAAAAGAAGAAATTAAATTTTTTCCCTTTATGCGATAGGTAGGTATGACAACATGCTTTCAAATCATCAGACCTATTGTCAGACTATGAAGAATACGCCAAATTACCCATATGATAGAAAGGCAGGTATAAAAGATCTGGCTTTACTTTGCAAACTCACAGTCATTCATAAAGAGCTCCCAGAAATAAAATAATCATTTTTCCAAACCCTTAATTTCTATGTGATTTTGTACACTTTCAAAAACTTTTGGTCTAAGATTTTTGTTCGTCTTCCAAATTCAAGCTCAAGAGGGCTTAGCACCTTTGCAGGAGTAAAATGCTCATTTTTAGGACTAATGTGGAAATAAAGAACTAAATTGTGGGCCAGGGTCAGTGGCTCACACCTGTAATCCCAGCACTTTGGGAGGCCAAGGCGGGAGGATTACTTGAAGTCAAAAGTTCGAGACCACCTGGCCAACATGGTGAAACCCCACTGCTACTAAAAATACAAAAATTAGCTGGGCATAATAGCATGCACCTTTAATCCCAGCTACTCTGGAGGCTGACGCCCAAAAATCGCTTCAACCCAGGAGGCGGACATTGGGACATTGCAGTGAGCCAAGATCAAGCCACTGTACTAGCGAGACTCTGTCTCAAAAAAAAAAAAAAAAAGAAGAAAAAAATAATTAAATTGTGAAATGTCTTAGGCTAGAATAAATATGGCTCCTCAATTAAGATAACTTATTGTGGGAACCTCAGATACACTGGAAGTCTTTATCAAACAATGGCTGGCTGTTCATATTAAGAAGTTCTATAACTTGCCTCTTATCCCATGTTCTATACTTCAGAACTCTGGGCTTACATACTAGCTCTTTTTTGAAATAGCATCATATTTTTCAAGGTAAAAATATTCTGTTATTCATGAGGAAGCAGCCATAGTTGAAATTCACTTGCTCAATGAAAACTGTATTAGTGAACAAATAAACTGATGAAGAAGGATCAGTTAACAAGCATTTATAGAGCAAGTTCTAAATCTAAACTCTACACCAAGTGCTCTGGGGGATATCAAAGAAATAGAAGACAACATAATCCTCGGCTTGCAAGGCACTTATAATCTAGCTTTCACTTAAATACAGTCCTAGGAAAGTACTGACAAATGTACCTTTATAATACATTTTACCAAAAGTGTTCAAGAAATAATTACGGTTTTCAGAAGGCAGGGTCAGGCCTGATCAGTGAAGTAAATATAATCAATAAAGGAATGAAGCTCATTTCATAAGTTAGTAGACTGTCTATAAACTCACCTGCTGAATATCTAGGCTGGTGATATCCATATGTACAATGAGACCTTCCACATTTTCCATTAATTTTTTATCTTGGAAATGAACAATCAAGTCTTTCATTACTTGGGGTGTGATTCCCGCCAATTTGTCACTTAAAATATATGGCTCGAGGCACTCCAAAAATACTCCTTTGGCCACTGAATTCTCACTTAATTTATCATACATTTGACTAAATAAAAGATCCCTGTAACAGAAAGGGGGAAAAAAAAACTTTGAGGAACATGCCAAATATCCATTAAATTTAGCCTCCCAAGTATATCTCTTCCTTATTTCAACTTACTCATGAGTTTAATTAAAATGGTAATAATATTCACATAGAGCTTTATGTTGCAAAAACTTTATATAATCTCAATTAATCCTCCTAACATTTCTTTAACAAATAAGAAAAGGTAAGATAAATTGTTTGCTAACAGTGACATATCTAACAAACCAGAGAGTCAGAATTTGAACACAGCCTTCAGGCCTAAATCCTGTGCTCAGTCCATTGTGACGTATTGCTTCTTGAAGACAACACTGACGTGGGAACAGATAACTGGGTGGACACAATGAGCGGGAAAAAAACGCAAAAAGGATTACTCATGCTTTCTCCTTCCCTCTTTCCTGCTATTTAAATAGTCCTAGCTGACCTGCAGAGCCAATATGCTTCTTTGTCTAGCTATAACTCTTTGCATCCCAAAATGTTTGACTAGTGATTATTCACGGAAGAAGAAAAAAAAAGTTTAATACTTAAGATATAAGCCTAGAAACAATTTTATTGCAGAAACAACAATTGTTTTGTTTTGTTTGGAGACGGAATCTCACTCTGTCACCCAGGCTGAAGTGCAATGACGCGGTCTCAGCTCACTGCAACTTCCGCCTCCTGGGTTCAAGCAATTCTCCCACCTTAGCCTCCTGAGCAGCTGGGAGTACAGGCATGTGCCACCACACCAAGCTAATTTTTGTATTTTTAGTAGAGACAGGGTTTCACTATGTTGGCCAGCTTGGTTCCAAACTCTTGAGCTTGTGATTTGCCCGCCTTGGCCTCCCAAAGTGCTGGGATTATAGGTATGATCCCCACACCTGGCAAAAATTGTTTTAAATTACTTTAAATGTCAACACTCAACACAATGTTTATTCCATATTTCTGTAAATAACTCATAAATAATTTGAGTTATACTGAGCACAGACAGAATTCTGAATTCTGTTTTCATACATTACATAAGCCTTATTCTAAGTTGCTATTTATTCTTTGAAATTACCATTTTGTCTAACTCACAATGCTTCAATGTGTTGAAAAATCAGAATTTACTTAAGTATTGCTGTACTGTTCGATATATTACTTATTTCCACTATTTTGAGTGATACTACAATGAACATCTACATATAAGGTCTTTCCCATTTGAGGGCTTAATTCCTGAAAATCATTCAACTTTTAGAATTTTACCTTAAGTGAAAAGAAAAAATCTGTGGCACTTGAAATGTGCTATTAAAATATCTTCAAAAAGCATCACAGCATCAATTGATGCTGCCACCTGCAATATATAATCATACCAGTTTCACTAGACAACAGTAATTTTGGTTTTTCTCCCCTGACAATTTAATAATTCTTTTATGAATGGCCAAATTGAATATTTTCCATGTTTTCATTTATAAATTGTATTGCCTTGTATCATTCACTTATTTGTTCATTCCATTTTTTAAAAAATACAGAAACTGTGTGAATTTTATTTACCTGTTGAGATTATTTATTTTCTAAATGTGTAATTTCTTTATAGGTATGTCATGTCAATTGTGGAAAGTGGTCAATGGTTTTTCACAGGTGTTGTCTTTCATGACAAGTTCCACAAAAACGTCAAGGAAGCTCCTGAAAGGACTAGGATGGGGTTTTGCCTCATCTTGAAGTCCTGGAAGGGACAGGTGGAAAAGACACTGGCCACAACGGCACCAGAACTACACCCCACCCTTCAATAAACAGCGCTTGCAATATTCGGGGGAAAATCCACAGCCATTTATTTCTTTCTCAAATGCACAAATGTAATTTTACATAATTTTCCCCCTTCATTTCATATTTATCAAAATATTTTCACGTCAGTTTCATTCGCATCAGTAATTCATTGGCTGGGCGCAGCACCTCACGCCTGTAATCCCAGCACTTTGGGAGGCCAAAGAGGGTGGATCATGAGGTCAGGAGTTCAAGACCAGCCTGACCAATATGGTGAAACCCGAGCTCTACTAAAAATACAAAAAGTAGCTGAGTGTGGTGGCATGTGCCTGTAATCCTAGCTACTCAGGAGGCTGAGGCAGGAAAATTGCTTGAACCCAGGAGTTGGGGGTTGCAGTGAGCCCAGATTACGCCACCGCACTCCAGCCTGGGCGACAGAGCGAGACTCCTTCTCAAAATATAATAATATAATTCACCATATTTTTGTGATGACCAGTTACTAGCCAAGCAAAAGAAATGGAGATAAATGAAGTTTTACTGTAAGAAAGAAAAAGTAAGAGTAACAAGATAGCTAATGATTCAAAGAAAATGTCAGATTTGCTAGCCCTTGTGCTCTGTAATGGGTTGTTAAAAGGAACATGCTAAAAAAGATAATTATATGCTTTAGTTCAGTACAAAACACCTTAGGGAGAGAATTAAAGAGAGCTAAAAATTCAGTAAAGGCTACACAAGTTAAACAAGGCACTCCTGTGACAAATAGCATGTAATGCTGGTAAGATTAATGGCAAAATCACACATTTCTTTCTTAACCAATCAGAGGCTGCAATATAAAGAAGCAAGAAAAATAAGGCTCAGCAATTCCTATTTGCATCTCTACCTTAAAATAAAAAAAAAAAATTAAATTCAATGACAGATTTTCATCATTCTGGGAGAATATTTATTAGCGCATCAGGAAAGAAGGGAGATAGAAAAGTACATACAGGCCAGACAGTGTGGCTCACGCCCGTAATCTCAGCACTTTAGGAGGCCGAGGCAGGCGGATCATTTGAGGTCAGGAGTTCGAGACCACCCTAGCTAACATGGCGAAACCTCATCTCTACTAAAAATAGAAAAATTAGCTGGGTGTGGAGGCACGCGCCTATAGTCCCAGCTACTGGGAGGCTGGGGCAGGAGAACTGCTTGATCCTGGGAGACAAAGGTTGCAGTGAGCCGAGACTGCACCACTGCACTCCAGCTTGGGCAGCTGAGCGAAACTCTATCTCAAAAGAAAGAAAAGAAAAGAAAAGTACATACAAATATTTTTAGCTCTCATATTTCTTTCTATATTGAGGCATTATTCTCCAGGGTGCTGACTGTGATTACTAGAAGGGCTGACTTCAGAACTGCTCAGCCTCCCTATGGCCAGTGTAACAGAAAATCCACCATGAGTAATAGACGACCAAAGAGATCTTTCTACAAACTTCACTTTATAATAGTGTTCACATTAAAGATATTTTTGAAGTTTATAATTTATAAATTCAAAAAGAGGACAACTGTTAAATTCACTTTGTACATTATTAATTTCATAATTTTTTGAATGTGAAGAACTGCTTTGGTTATGAGATAATTCAAATTTAGAACTATCTGATGGGGAACAAGGGCATCAATTCTAACACCTGCCAGTCTACGCTAAATACATAATCAGAACCAAATAAGTAAATTCCCACCAAATACAAGTGGTATTTAATAAATCTAAAGTTGATTTGGGCTGGTTTCCTTATTTATAAAAGTAAAAGCAAAATTCAAATGAATTTTAAGAAATTTTGTTCAAAATGCTCTGTTTTCTGATACAAGCACCATGGTTTGTAAAGATTTCCTTTAAAAAGGCATGTGGTGATAGTTACACAACTGTGAATATACTATAAACTACTGAAGTATACACTTTAAAATGGTGAATTTTATGGTATGTGAATTATATCTCAGTATAGCTATAATAAAATTAAAACAGCCTTTTTTCCCCTGGCTTTGACATTAGCTTGGTGGGAAAGTAATTGCAGTTTTTGCCTAACGACAAAATTCTCAATTACTTTTGCATTACCCTAATAAAATTTTAAACATTCAGTTCCTAGACAAAAGACTTTGATTTGTTCACTTTGGATTTAACAGAAACATTTTTGGTTCAGATGCATACGTAACACCGGCCATTGGAATGATGGCCTCTTAACCACTGTCGATATTGCTTACAGTGATATAAACTCAAAGTGGGCAGTATCATCTATGAAGAGCACCAATCTGGTGTTTAAAATAACTGCTTTTTTGCTATATAATTCACATATAATCACATAACACCTATTTTTAAACAACATTCAAAATTATAATTATGGTTTACATAAACTCTGGATCTATTTTCAAAGTAAAACTGACATTAGGGCTATCATATATATGCCAATATATAGCCTGTATTTTGTATAGGTAAAATGACACACCAGAAGTATCCTACAAAAAGCCTTAAGACATTCTGTGTCTTTTGCCTAATACTGAAAAAAAAAAAAATACAAAAAACCAAATTGAAGTGAAATTGTGGAACAGAGACCACATCATGAAAATAAAGTATAAGTCTTCAAAAACAGATTTCCTGTCATGTCTGATATTCAGTACTTTACAAAAGACTCTAATGCCAAATTTTAGCCAAAATAGATGTCCATAATATATTTAGTCCTAAAGAGAAAAACAAATGTGATTACTGCCACATAGTAAAAATGATTTACATTATAAAAGAATTATTAAATATAAATAGGAATACACATGTATACTAGTTTAATTAATATTACTGAAGGGTATTGAATTCTCTGAGTTATGAAACTATGAGGTAACAGTGATTACAGTGTAATAATGGTGGTGGCACTAAGTTAAAATTAATTTCAGAGCATGTATTATGTTTATAATTTCACCCATATAGGAAACAATATAATACGTGAAAATAAAAGGACTGCCTAGAAAAACAATGTACTCAATCAAAAGACGTTAACATAAAAGGAATCTGGGGAACAGGATTGAGTGTCTGAGCAACGACCCTGGAAGTGGAAGAAGTTAACTGAAATTGGCTGGCTGAGTACTAGATTACATTTTGTAAGATTGTATTTGTATTACGCAGAATCTGAGCATTCCTTAAAGCAATATTAATGTCATAGACACTTTGCAAATATGGAAATGTAAAGAGAAGACCCTAGACATAGGACCAAATGTCAAAAGCGATAAAGAGAGCGTCCAGTTTAAGAGTTTAAGGAGAAAAATACTATACTGGAATGAAGCTACTTACATCAGACAATCCTCTGCTACAATTTTGCACAGGGAACTAACCATTTTTAACCTTATTATCTATGGCAACTCAAGGAAAAAAATTTTTTCTTTTTTTTTGAGATGGAGTCTCACTCTGTTGCCAGGCTAGACTGCAATGGTGTGATCTCAGCTCACTGCAACCTCTGACTCCCTGGTTCAAGGGATTCTCCTGCCCCAGCCTCCCAAATAGCTGGGAATAGGCATGTGCCACCACATCCAGCTAATTTTTGTATTTTTAGCAGAGATGGGGTTTCACCATGTTGGCCACGATGGTCTCGACGCCCTGACCTCATGATCTGCCTGCCTCAGCCTCCCAAAGTGCTGGGATTACAGGTGTGAGTCACCGCTCCTGGCAGAAAAAAATATTTTAAAACTCTACCATTTAAGTGGTTACACTGAACTGTTTAATTAAACATAGAATTCTTACATCTAATAAATCTTTGGTCATTGCATGTTTTAAATGGAAGGGAACTGAAAGCTGGTCTAGATGGAAACTGTCTATCAAATGGCTTATTCAATCTTTCCTTCTAAGCTCAGGCCCACATACAGAAGAATCTTAATATTCTGAGGAAAAAGAAAAGCCAGTATGGTGAGAAACAAGCAAGCACAACACAGATCTAGAACAAAAGAGGGAACGTTTGACCCAATGCCTAGCTTCACAACCCCTACCTTTCTCACATCTCTTGGGAATGCTGCCCTCCTCTGTTTTCTCCTATTAGAACCTAAAGACCAGAAGTAAGGAAAGAGACAAGGAGGGAAAGAAAGAGCGAATATGAACACATATGGTGGAACTTCTCCCAAGCAGAGGCAGGATCTAGTACAATCTAGGCTTCAGCATTAGAAAGCAGAATTGAGAGAGGGAAGCCATATGCTATTTGTCCTGTGGTCCAGGGAAAATGTCCATGCCCTTGATCCAGGAGTGTGTATGTAAGAGCAGGAGGAGGAAGAAAGAAAAGAGCTATGAAAAGAACCAGGAAAAGAGCTGCACTCAGGAAGGATTCTCTTCCTCTCGGAGGTGAGGAAGATAGACTATGACTGCTCCTGCTATTATTCTGAGATCTCCAACAGCAAATATGGTATCTGTTTCTGACACAATAAAAAGAAAACATGCTAAGACATCAGGAAAAACTAAAGAAGTTGACAAAAACAAAGAAATAATAAATAGGTCCCAATTTGATGAAAATCTAGAACAGATTTTATCTTCTATGTTATATGCTGTGATTTAATACAGAAATTACTGCATTCTCAGCCAATCAATAGGTGAAATAAAGTTAGAGAATATTCCCTTTTCAAATCATATAAAAAAAGAAAAGCTCATCTCCAGAATATTTTAGGGAATAACAAAATATTTTGGAAAAACATAATCCATCTTTTTTTCCCCTCTATAACCTTTCATCTTACAACTGTTAGGCCCACTTCAACTATATGACACTGTGACAGTATTCTAGTATTCAAGATAACAATCACAAGTCACCCTGCAAACCAGGAGGCAGGAGGCAGGACTGCTTCATGAGTTCAACCGTCAGGCACTGAACAGCTACTTTGTGCCAGGCACCATTCTAGGTGGAAACAGTCTATTTCATAAACATAAGCCTTTTTAATCTAAATGTAGTATTCAGGTACTTCACTTCATCTCACTTATAAATTAGCTCAATCTGAAGATCAGAGTGGATTCCAGTACTTATTAGTATCAGAAATACCTCTATACCTCCACTTCCTCATCAGAAAAAAAGGATAAGATTACTCTCTTTACACTGTATTTATGAGGGTTAAGTAAAATATGTAAAACTGATTCATAAACTATTAGGGCTACTTTAAAAATATAAGACATATAACAAGAAATTGAGTGTGAAAGGGAGGTAAAGAGAAAACTAATTTGAAAAAAGACAGGGCAAGGTTAGCAGATATATCATGGCATTTTGCTTTCTAGGAAACCATGATTTAACTACATAATCACTATCCATCAACTTAAAGTAAACTAGCTATTCAAGAGACACAAAGGTATTTCTGGCCCTGACACCTGAAAGAAATTTCTCCCGTAGGCCCTAGGCATAAAGAAGACAATGAGATAATGAGTACCATAAAGTAATGTTCTCAACAACATCCCTACCTAAGCACAATGTGTTTTGCTAATCACATAACACTAGAGTTAAAATACCGGAATAAATTTGAGCCCCAAGTAAGCAGAACTTACTATAGCTCTCTAAGACTTAATCAAAGGTCTGACATAGCAAATTACTGCCCTCTTGATAACCTTTATTGATACTTCAAAGTATGACCCAACCTTTTATGAATCAGGCTACTAGAATATATATAAATTCAGGAGCCAAGTCATGTTGCATAGTATTTTGGGGGTATCTATATTAAATCTTCACATTTGTTCTCTATCTCTTAGATTTGTTCTCTATCACTTAGAAGGTGGTACAGGTTGGTTAATTTATTTTTTATTTATTTTTGAGACAGGGTCTTGTTCTGTCACCCAGGCTGGAGTGCAGTGGTGCCACCATGGCTTTGACTTCAAGTCAAGTCAGCCTTGACTTCTGGGGCTCAAAAGATCCTCCCACCTCAGCCTCCTGAGTGGCTGAGACCACAAGCACATGCCACTATGCCCAACTAAGTTTTTACAATTTTAAGACACAAGCTATCCCTATATTACCCAGGCTGGTCTTGAACTCCTGGGGTCAAGGGATCCTCCCACCTCAGCCTCCCACAATGCTGGGATTACAGGGGTAAACCACCATTTCCAGCCAGGTTGGCTAGTTTATATAGTTATGATTTAAACTAACAAAACCTAATCAAGAGTTTATTTATACTGATTTATTTTAAACAAACAAAAACAGTACCGCATAGGCATGATGAATCTAGCCTTTTTTGAGTAGTATAATGGTTCATCTAGTGATGGTTCATGAAAGTATACACACAAGTCCAGGCATGGTGGCTCATGCCTGTAATCCCAGCACTCTGGGAGGCCAAGGTGGGCAAACCACAAGGTCAGGCGTCGGGGACCAACCTGGCTAACATGAAGCACTGTCTCTACTAAAGACAAAAAAAATTAGCTGAGCATGGTGGCACACATCTGTAATCCCAGCTACTTGGGAGGCTGAGGTTGCAGTGAGCCGAGATCAGATTGTGCCATCGCACTCCAGCCTGGGTGACAGGGCGAAACTCCGTCTCAAAAAAAAAAAAAGCATATATACCAAAAAAAGAAGAGAGAGAGAGAGAGAGTGTGTGTGTATATATATACATACATATAAATAACACACTTTTTGCTTTTAAAACCCGTAAGTAGTATTGCTCTTTTGTTAGTTATGTTCTATACCTCTAATATCCTGTCATGCAGACAAATAAATGATATATCCTTAGCATCTGTCTTGGAAAAGTTAGTTTTATTAGGTAAATGAACTGAAAACTGTTAAAAAATCAAATTTCTATAAATTAAGATTTTTAAACCTATTCAGTCAAATTCACAGAATTCATAGCAATGGTTTATACATAAACAAGAGGCTATGTGGGTTCAAAATAATTGAATCTGACAGGAAATGCATACTCACTTTCGCTGCAGCAGAAGGCAGTAATCAACAATGACAGGCACCATATCCTGCAGAAGAACCATAAAGAAAGCATCAGCCCCACAACCCTGTCCAATGGCTCACTGATAATAACAGCAGTCTGCTTGAGACGCTATTAGATTGTTAGGAGGACAGAATTTTATATCATGCTTTTCGTAAGCAATTTGGCATTATGTGTCAAAGTCTGCAAAACAGAACATTTTGACCTAGTAATTCTATGTCTGCAAGTGTACCCTAAATGTGTTTAAGAATAAAAATTATTTTAATGCATTAAGGTGTTCACTGCATCTTTATAACAGAGGGAGCAGAAGAAGGAGGGGAAGGGAAAATGGGAAATAAAAGAATGAATTAAATTCAACATGGGAAAATATTAAGTAAATTTTGTTATTTAAAATACTAGATATATCTCACAAGCTTATAAAGAGTTTACGGTATCATTAAAATAAATACTAGGTGAAAATATGTTATTTGCCTCACAGATTTGTAAAGAAAACTTGCAAAGAAAAAAGAAGAGCAGAATAGATCAAATTGTTAATGGGATCCAGCTGGTCCTGCTGGTGTCTCAGGTGATTAAGGTTACCCATATTTTGTCACAATCCTCCAAACCCGCTATTTTAACATTGATTTAACTTCTCAGTTTCATAAAATTTTTATTGCTTTAAATTCATCATGTACAGACTCATATCAAGTAAACGGCAACCCATGATTTTGGCCCTTTTCAAAGGAAAGAGTCTTCGGGAAAAACAGTAGCTTATTATGTATGACTGGAAACTGTCATGCAACCAAGCATCAAACTTCAGCAGCATTCTTTCCTTTTCTGCTGGCTACAGGGAAATCGTTTCCTTTTAAAAACCCTGGAAGGGTTATGTTCTAGGCAGAAACCTCATCATGAGGGAGAAGGCACTATGTGAAAAAGAGCTCTATATACAAACACCCATCTGATAAAAAGGTCAAAACTAAGGAACTCTTATTATTCGAGAGGTGACTAAAGAAGGACCTACAATCCTGAAAGGATTAGAGGGCTATCCCTGACCCATCACTGAATTTGGGATCTCCAAAATCTAAAAAAGGAAAACAAGTAACTATTTCTCTAATCTCTTCTTCAGTGTATGTCCCTAAAACTAGCCAAAAAAGATTGCTTCTCTTGTCAGTTATTCACGTATATTTAAGATTTATTAAAGAAGGCAATGTGGATATGCAAATAAAAAACTGAGCTGACAGATAACCTAAATTTAAGCCTGTCAATGGTTTGAGTGACTGAAGAGGTCATTTTACTGCATTATGACTATCTTACCATCTGTGAAGTAAAGATACGATTTTCCCTATTTCATGGGATGCTTTAAAAAGAAATAACAGACGCAGATTCCTTTGCTTTTTGGAGCGATGGTACTAATTCTCTTAATTCATATTCTAAAATTCTATCAGATAATGAAAACTTCATTGTGTGAAAATGATTCAAAATTTTATATACATATATATACATGTACACACACACACACCCCCCAAAACAGATCAATGTATCTATCTACATACACATCTACACATACAGATAAACCTCCACGGGCTATCAGAGCTAGGCAGCTGGTATTCCCACAATTGGTGTACAAACATCCCAAGTAGTAATACCGATGATCTCTCCGTATGGCTATGTGTGTATGTATTTTTCTTGTCTTTTCTCATGTATGATGATAAAATAATCTAGGAAAGACCTGACTCCTCAGAACCAGCACTTTAATCAAGCCTCAGGGATAGGGCAATGTGCTAGTTTTCCTTTCCTCAAATCTTCTCAGAGGAAGCATGGGCTAGACAAGGGAAGTTTCCACTGCCTCTCTCTGTGTTCGGCTTTTAGTCACTGTCTGCTCTTTGACATTACCTCTTAACGCAAAAATATATGCCTATAGCTGCTATAAAAATAGCCTTGAATTATCTGACCCTTACAGAAATGTTAAACGAAGCTGGAAAATTTAGTAATGATTAACATAAGGCTTCATTAAGATCTTTTAAGCCGAGCATGGTGGTTCACGTCTGTGATCCCAGCACTTTGGGAGGCCGAGGTGCGTGAATCACCTGAGGTCAGGAGTTCAAGACCAGCCTGGCCAACACGGCGAAACCCCATCTCTACTAAAAGTACAAAAATTAGCCAGGCATGGTGACAGGCACCTGTAATCCCAGCTATTCAGGAGGCTGAGGCAGGAGAATAGCTTGAACACAGGAGGCGGAGGTTGTGGTGAGCCGAGATCATGCCACTGCACTCCAGCCTGGGCGACAAGAGCAAGACTCTTGTCTCAAAAAAAAAAAAAAAAAGATCTGCCGGGCACAGTGGCTCATGCCTATAATCCCAGCATTTTGGGAGGCCAAGGCGGGTGGATCACGAGGTCAGGAGTTTGAGAGCAGCCTGGCCAGCATAGTGAAACCCAGTCAACATAGTGAAAAATTAGCGGAGTATGGTGGCGGGCACCTGTAATCCCAGCTACTTGGAAGGCTAAGGCAGGAGAATCACTCGAAACCAGAAGGCCGAGGTTGCAGTGAGCCGAGACCACACCACTGCACTCCAGCCCAGTCAACAGTTTGAGACTGTCTCCAAAAAAAAAAAAAAAGGAAAAAATATTTTAAAATTTTATTTTTCAAACCCTTTAAGCTTGATTCATCTTACATCGTTAAAATGTCTCACATTTATACTTCTACCTTGTTTCAAAAACAAATACACATATATTAAGTGTAGCAAAATACCATAACCCAAAATACCACTTCCACAGTTAACTGATTAGTTTCTGAGTTTGAAAACACTGCTAACAGCTCAACTCAGGCAATCGTTCAGGTTTGTTTACCACGGTTATGCTAAAATTCATTTGTATTTTTTTTCATGCATTTCAGTATCTTCCCAAAACTTGTAAATTACTCAGTCCACTCTATTTCAAAGTGAGTTACATAACAACACATTGGTCTGAGATTATCCAAGAATAAACTGTGGGATGAAACATAGTACAGTACACGGTCAAGGCTCCTGAGCCAGACAGTGGGTGTATACTTACAGTGGTTCTATTTACTAGCTCAATGATACTGAGCAAGTTCCTCAACATTTTGTTTGTCTATTTACTCTGCAAAATGGAGGTAAGTAATAACTACTCCTCAAGTATGTTACAAGGATTAAACAAGATGGCCATCAGGCATGTAGCACACAATGTGAGCCATGATTACGACATATGTGTTGCAAATACTGAGTTCTACATTTGGTTCTTAGTTCAAACCCCTTAGAGTTAGATTAAAAACATACTCTCAAGGCAAGCACTGTATATAACGTAAATTCATATATTTAAAAAAAAAATTCCCTCAACAACTATTTATCAAGGACACTAAACCAGATGCTGGGAATACGGCAATGATAAAAATCAGACATGTTCCTAAACTTACAAAGGTCCCTAAATATATATAGGCTAGCTGCAGAAGACTGACATGGAATGAGTCACTTCAGTGCATAGTATTTTAGAAAGAAATGGATCCAAGTTAATCTGGGGGGCAGTTACACTGAGACCTGAAAATAAGCAGGAGCTAGTTGAGCTACAAAGAAATGAGACAGGATTTTTTATGCAGAGAGAAAAAAGTGGACAAAGGCTCTGGGTTAAGAGAGAACAGGGGCATTAAGAAGCTGAAAAGAACTCTGGTATAATAGGAATACAGAGAGTTAGAGGCAGTTAGGCAAGCATAGACCATACAGGGCCTTAGAAAATGTTAGGGAATTTAGTCTCCACCTCAGAAACAACAGGAAGTCCTTACAATATTTTAAAATTAGGAAAGCATCAGGCCGGGTGTGGTGGCTCATGCCTGCAATCCCAGCACTTTGGGAGGTAGGGGGATCACCTGAGGTCAGGAGTTCAAGATCAGCTTGGCCAACATGGTGAAACCTTGTCTCTACTAAAAATGCAAAAATTAGCCTGGCGTGGTGGTGGCACACACCTGTAATCCCAGCTCTCGGGAGGCTGAGGCAGGAGAATCGCTGGAACCCAGAAGGCGGAGGTTGCAGTGAGCCTAGATGGTGCCACTGCACTCCAGCCTGGGTGACAGGGTGAGCCTCTAACTCAGAGAAAAATATATATATATATATATTAGGGAAGCATCATATTCAGATTTGATACACATTTCTCTCTGGCTGCTTGTAGAAAATGGAATGAAGTACAGTAAGAATGTGTACAAGGAGATCCAATTTGGAGAATTCTGTAATATACCAAGAGGGAGATGAGGGGCACTTAGACTAGGATAGCGGCAGAATTAACAGCGTTGTGGAAAGAGATTAGAGAAATAGGCAGAAAAGACAGGAACAAGTAAAAGACAAGAATCACTCAATTTGCTTTAGGTGCATGGGGGATCCACTCACTAACACAGGAATCCTCAGAAAAGGCTTTGTGAGGAAACAGTCACTGAGTCTGAGGTATCTACAAAACATCCAAGCAGAAATGCAAAGGGGCAACTCAGTATACAGACCTCAGAATTCAGAAGAGCAATCTACGTTGTGAACACTGGTTAGTCATGTGCCTGTATCACCCAGGTAACAGAATGCAAAGCAGTGATTCTTAAACTTTACTATGCTTAAGAGACATCTTGAGAGCTGATTACAATCCTGGCCACCAACCCCAGAATCTGATTCAGTAGGCCTGGGAAATAAGTAAAAGTATTTTAAACAAATATCTTCAAATGATTTTGAAATAAATGATACATAGACATCTTGAGAAACATTGATATAAAAACACAAGAGAAGGGTATTGTGAAGAATCCTAACATTTCTCAGTTAGTAAAAGAAAAGGAAGAAGACTAAACAAAGAAAATCAATAAGCAGTCAGAGAGGAAGGGGAAAACTGGAATGCATGACATCAGGGAAGCCAAAAAGGAAAACTGTTTCAAGAAACCTTCATGTGTTGGATGCTGCCGAGGACCAGTAAGACGAGAAATAAAAGGGTCCACAGAATTCATAGACGTGGAATAGGTTAAGGGATGAGAAGGAGGGAAGGAAATGGAGACCATTTTTTTTTTTTAAGACAGGGTCTTGCTCTATCTATCACCCAGGTTGGAATACAGTGGTGTGATCCTGGCTCACTGCAGCCTCGACCTCCCAGACTCAAGCAAACCTCTCACCTCAGCCTCTAGAGTAGCTGGGACTATAGCTGTGTACCACCACTACTAGCTAATTTTTTTTATTATTTTTATTTTTTTAAATTTTTTGTAGAGACCAGGTTTCACTATGTTTCCAAGGTGGTCTCAAACTTCTGAGCTCAAGTGATCCACCTGCTTCAGCCTCCCAAGTGACAAATCCTAACATTTATTGGTTTCTGGTCTCTGGGGTTATAGACGTAAGCCATCATCCCTGGCCAGAGACAACTGTTGTGAGACATCTGGCTCTGTAAAGGATGGGTGAAGAAGAAAGCACAGGATATTAGAGACAGCGTGGAGCAAAAAAAGAATTTGTTTGCTGCGTGACTTCGTTTTAGGATGGGAAACACCTGAACATAGATAAATGCATACGAGGAAAGCCAGAAGACAAGGCAAGTCTCAAGATGTATGAAACAGAAAACACTACAACTCCTTATTATCCTACTGAAATAGTTATGAAAGTCACAAGCTGTCCAAAATGTCACAAGATCCAAAAGTTATCTTCTATAACTAAGACAGGACAAATACTGATTGGTCCTCGGAGAAAAGCAAAACTAGTGAAGGCATCTCACCAAGGGTAAAGATTAAAACTGAGGCAGCAGGCAGGAGGTGCCACCTGCTGGTAAAACACAAATTCTCAGCATTCTGACTGTGAGAGAAATCAGTCTTAATAGGAATTTCAGCTAACTGGAGTCTCTACTGGAGGTTACTTATGTCTCTCATAACAGCTACTTGAGACTGATAGAGAATCTGAGTTCCGCACACTGATTAAAAAAAAAAGTATTTTTAAAACACTTCTATCAGTTGGTCATCCTGCCTTTATTTGAATACATTCCATGATAAGAGATGCATCTTATTTGGTGTGCTTTTGCAGTGGCTGGTTACTTGTTCCATTCCATGTTTAGTGTTTCTTTCAGGAGCTCTTGTAAGCACCTATGCAGCAACCCTGCATGACCTGCACATGTACCCCAGAACCTAAAGTAAAATAAAATAAAATAAAATAAAGAGATGCATCTTATTTTAAAATTTAAAAAATTTAAATTTAAAAATTTAAAATTAAAAAAAAACATTTTAAATTTGACATCACGAGTAGGTCATTTTAAACTGAAACACATCTTCTCCCAGTTTCTGGGGTTTCATAGTGAAACCCCGTCTCTACTAAAAATACAAAAAATTAGCCAGGTGTGGTGGTGTGCACCTGTAATCCCAGCTACTAGGGAGGCTGAGGAGGAGAATAGTGTGAACTTGGGAGGTGGAGGTTGCTGTGAGCCGAGATCATGCCATTGCACTCCAGCCTGGGCGACAGTGCGAGACTCCATCTCAAAAAGAAAAAAGACTGTCTCAGAAAGAGTCCTAACATGTAATTACACCTATATACTAGGCGTTCCCTCTGCAGCAATATGGCTAATCCCACAGGACAACCTGCCACCCTCTATAGGCACACGTCTCCACTTGCTTTCTCCTCAGATTAAACAACTTGGTATTTTTTAAACTGTTGTTTTTTAAAACCTTCTACCATCTCAGCTGTGGGATGTGACTGAGTGTATCAACAGCCTACGAAATGCGTTAGCAGTTTTATTTCAAACAGGCCACCCAGTAGTACTAGTATTTTCCTTTATCTGGGCCTTAACACTATTGGCTCATACTAAGTTTGTGGTCAACGAAAATCCTGTCCAGCTAGATCTTCCCAATCCAGTACTCACACAATTTGATTATCTGAATCTAATGAATCTAAGTCTTGATGTTAATCTTCATTAAATTGCATCTCGTGATGACCCTGATTGCGCTTTCTTGTCAAGATCACTTTGAACCTTGATTCTTGGCACTACCTAGATTTGACAGGCCAGTTGCTAAATCTTCATCCAAATTAATGATAAAGATTTGGGTATGAGTCCTGGGCTGGGCGCGCTGGCTCACGCCTGTAATCCCAGCACTTTTGGAGTCTGAGGTGGGTGGATCAAGAGGTCAGAAGTTAGAGACCAGTCTGGCTAACATAGTGAAACCCCGTCTCTACTAAAAATACAAAAAATTAGCCGGGTGTGGTGGTGTGCACCTGCAATCCCAGCTACTCGGGAGGCTGAGGAGGAGAACGGCGTGAACTCAGGAGGCGGAGGTTGCTGTGAGCTGAGATCATGCCATTGCACTCCAGCCTCGGCGACAGTGCGAGACTCTGTCTCAAGAAGAAAAAAGACTGTCTCAGAAAGAGTCCTAACATGTAATTAATAAATACTAAGCCACCAAAGAATATTCTGGGGTAGGGATCTTTATCTAGCTGCAAATCTATTTAATACTTACTAATCTATTTCAGCCACAAAGATAATGGAAAAATTAGGCAAATGCTTTAACAAAATCAATATAATATATTGATTCCAGGAATATACTATCCTCATATTCCTTTCAAAGAGGAAATTATATGAGTTTAACATGGTTGTTTTGAGGTGAATTCAAGGAAAACATTCACAAATCACATCGGGAATGTCAGCAGACAGTCTCTAAAGTCCACTCTACTTGAAAAAAAAGCACTTTAAGAGTCAACCTATATAATTATTTTATGATTAAATATGATTAAACACTTAAAACAACAGATTGGTGGCTGACAGTGCATGCATTTCACCCACCCTAATGCACTGAAGGTCACATTTTCCAGAAGAAAACTGTCCTCCTGAATGGAATAAATTGTATCTCCCTGAATATACTTCACACTTAATCAAGAATGTCTTATTTGAAAATTGATCCAAAGTTACTTGCAAATTATTCATGTTTCAGATTGTTTCAACAGTATCATGGGTTATAATTCTACTGAGTCTTGAAAGTTGAACAATCATAATGAAATTACATATTACATATGGTAGGCTTCAGTTTTTTAATACATTTATCTGGACTTTTCCACTTTAAAACCATTCTCTGTGGTCATGAAAACTGAGTCAAAACAAGGAGCATTGTTCTATGGTATAGCGTGGCAGTCTGGATGTGAACCCTGACACCCACTGCTTGAATTCAAATCCTAGCTCTCTCATTTATTAGCTCTGTGACCTGGAACAAATCATTTAACCTCTCTGCCTTGACATAATTTACAAATGTGAATAGTAAAAGTACCCACCTTACAGAGTTGTGATAAGAATTAAATGAGTTTATAAATATGTATGAAGGGTCTGTAACAGTGCCTGCTAGATGCTCGCTGTAATTCTCATTCTTGGTCATTGATTAACATCACCCCTTCTCACTCATCTTCTCCCTGTGCTTGCTCTTAAAATAACAGTATAGTACAATCATTAGTTAAGAACTGGGCTTTGAAGTCAGAAAGACCTGGATATGAGTCCTGGCTCCATCATTTACTGCAATATTGCTGCAATCTTACTGAGGGGATTAAAAACAACATCTACTCCCTGGGGTTGTTGTGAGAATAAAAATGCATGTCACACACTTCACACTGTTATCTGGCACATAGTATGTGCTCAGTAAATCTTTGTTAAAAATCCCTATTTTGTACTCCATAGTATTCTGGTAGGCACAATCTGGACTACATCATTCTCCTTCCTGATAGTCTTAGAAGTTCATGGTACTTTTGGTATGTATCTTTAGTTATATGCCTTTCTCCACGTTTATAGATGTTCTGTGACTAGCAGTTAGAACCTTTAACATTACTTTTGCCTTGAACGGTCCAAGTTTAAGAATTTCCTGTTCTTTGTGAACACATTCTTTCTTTGGAGCCAGTAGCCATGTGACTGTGCTGTGATATTGCTTTCTAAAATACAGAACTCATGCTCTGTATATTTTTCATTATTATGATTGTTAAAATAAAGTGATAATTTTTCTCTCAAGGGTCTATCTCTTCTACTTCCCCAATCATTAGTAAAAATTAAATCCAGAGTAACAGTTCCCTCTATCGTTTCCTTTACCTCCTATGAGACTAAATCACTGACATATCCAAACTTTTATCAGATACTCTTACCAACAGAATGAAACCTCTAACAGGTAGCTAGATGGTTACAGAGCACATTACTACTAACACTTGTTTCTCTGTACGTTCTGCAATCTGCATCAGAACCACCGTCTACAGTTCCTGTCATCTGAGATTCTTCGCTATTTCCCCAGCAGAACATCATCTTTGTTTCTTTCATTTTTTTAGAAAGAAGCTCTCTACCATGTCTTTCCCCAATGCAGTGGTTTCTATATTCTCCACACACAGGCACACGCTCGTTCCATCCACCCCTCCTAGCTTTTTCTACTAGATAATTTTTTTCAACAAAGTATACCTTCCAATGGCCAGAGTTCCTACAACCTCCTGGTGACAGGTATATTCTTACACAACATTAAGTTTTCTATCTATACTGCACTGATATTTACACATAAGGTATGGTTTCCAAACAGTTTGGTTCCCAAATGCTTTCTACCATATGTCTTCTTCCTAAGTTATTTATTTTTATAATTTTATCTAGGCATATTTCTCTTCCTCTACTGATAAATTTCATAGGAGTCCAGCCAAACGGAGTGTAACAGTTATACCAGAAGCCCACTAGTGTGGCATTAAACAGTAGAGTTCAGGAAGCCAAATGCTTCTCTAATACCAGTCAACTCTTAACTGCCATATCTATTCTTGTCTTCCAATGTTATGAGCAGCAAATAGAATATGAAAAGACAGGACCTGTGTCTGCTCTTCAGAACTTCAAAATCCCTAGATTTCTTCTAAATATTTCCATTAATGTAAACAAACAAACAAAAAAACATTATCCTGACTAGATTACAAACTTTAAGATAGTAAAGATCATGTAAATTTTACTCACTATTGCCCAGTGCCAAGTACACTTTAGACCACAGGAGGCGCATGTTAGCCAAATCCTGCCCAAAGCCTGCTTCTGAATTGTTCACAGCTAAGAAAGGACTTTACAGTTTTAAGGGGTTGTTTAAAAAATAAAAATCAAAAAGGAAGAAAAAGATGTAACAGAGAGCACTGTGGCCTGCAAAGCCTAAAATCTGCCATCTGAGTCTTTTTAGAAACAGTCTGCTGACCCCTGTATTGGACACTCAAATGTTTGTTAAAAGAGGAGGTAGGGAGAGGGACAGGAGCAGTAGGAACAGGGAACAGAGATGTGTAACACGTATCACTGGAGAGCACTGTAAAAAGTAAAGGCTGCATAATAAATGCCACACAGGCCTGTAAAGTGTTTCCTGCTTTCATGTTCATTAAGTTCCAAGACAAACTAAAGGTCTTTCATTAGCATATTTTAGAGATCATATATATATATATATATATATATATATATGCACATATATATATTAATTGATCTATTATTAAGTCACAGGTGCTCCTAGGAGAACTAAATTTAAACCTTGGCAGTACTAAATAACCTAGTTAACGTAAATATCAGTCACCAGCAAGATGTCAGCCACCATAAGGTGTCAATTTACAGGAGAGGATCTTCACACGTATATCCTTTCCTTCCACATAGCACTAAGCAGCTAAGTGCTAAGTAACACTCCACAGCGTTTTACTCCTCTATACCTATTACTTCAAAAGGTATCGTTTAGAATGTTCCACAAGCCCTGAAATAAAGTTCTGAACACTAAAAAATATTTAACCAAAAATGAAAGTCACATTCTCAAGTAACATAAAAAAGCAATATTAGACCTCCTCCAGAGCACTGTCTACTGGAAGCACATGCAAACGTGTACCTGAAAATGCTGCTCCATCACTTGGATTTTTCCTTGGTCTGGGCACTTTTTCAGAGCTCGATCTGCGTAATGGAATAGGATTTCTACCATCTGTAAGGAAAACAGCCTGGCATAGACATTAAAATATATCTCTAAAGTTTTTCAATGTTGATGTGGCCCTCCTAAATAATACAGAATTATAATTTGATATTGTATTAAAATTATAATTGAAAATTTTAGTGGCTTTATTACCAACTTTTTAAAATCTAGTCTCGTTTCTTTCAGCCTCAGGGCTAGTACTAATTTGCTAATCTTTCTTAAGAAAGATCTCCATGTTGTAGACCTCAGTGGTATCCACACTGCTCAGGAAATGAAACATTCAAGTTCTTCAGTAATCCTCTGCTCTAGGTGTTTCCCTAAAGAGCAAAGATGAGCAAATCATTAATGCTCTCTGCTAGTTCTGGGCAAAACAAATATTTGCACATACACTATTTCTCATAATTACTAGTAAGTTCATAAAAACTGACAAATGTCAATTTTCTGTGGGCTATTACTTGGTTCAGAAATAATCCAGATTCCCAGGTTTTCTTCCTCCTCCTTCCTGCCGTCTTTTGGCTATGTACTTTATTATCTTCATAAAAGAGTAAGCAAGGGAAAACAGAAAAGGTGATTAAGAAGGAATTTAAAAAGTATTCAAGATGACACAGAATTATAATGACTTTTTTTTTTTTTTAAGATAAAGGCCTCACTCTGTCGCTCAGGCTGAAGTGCAGTGGCACATTCATAGCCCACTGTAGCCTGGAACTCCTGGGCTCAACTGATCCTCTGGCCTCGGCCTTCCAAGTAGCTGGAACTACAGGTGCACACCACCATGCCTAGCTAATTTTTTTTATTTTTTGTAGAGATGGGGTCTTGCTATGTTGCCCATGCTAATCTTGAACCCCTAACCCCTACTGTGTGTGTGTGTGTTTATAATACACGTTCTCCTAGACTGCAGCCATTTGCCTACTTGTGCCCAAAGATATTAGCAAATGCCAAAAGCAAATGTGTACTGTCTTCTACTAAAGAGCCTATTAAAATACTCACCCGGTCTGCAACAATCGCCTTTCGCTTGCTGACATCCCCTGATAATCCTGCAGAGAAGGAAAATCCAACAAAAACAAGTTAGTCCACATCTTTAGGAGTGAAACTATGTCTGGCTTCATATTCATAAGATGTGTAACAACAGGTATAATTGCAACAATTCTTAGGTATCAAAATGTTGCATAATATGCCATAATAGGAACACCTCAAATCTAGGGGACCAGATAGCATACCAATGTACTTCTCTTTCGTTCTAACAGTAATTCCTTTATGAAATAATTTAAAAGTGATATTTTAATTTCCATAGCCTCTATTTGTCATTAACCTTCTTAACTGAAAGTCCATAAGGTTTAATAACATCCTGTTTATAAACACTTGAGCACTCAGCTGAAGGTGTTCTAGGAGTGGTTAGTACTGTCCGTTCCGTCCACTCCAGGAGAACCACATCTACCACGCTGCTGTTCTGTCTACTCACCCACTACTGCTTTTGCTTTTCCTTCATGGAAAGACCATGCAAGGGCCAAGGCTTCTGTAAGACAATCTTGTTTCAGGAGATGATCCACTCTCTAAAATGGAAAAATGAGAGAAAGCAGACCCCTTTGTCTGACCAGTCACTAGTCAGAATTCCTATTCCACCTAAAATCTTTCCAGAAGTTGCTTAGTGGCTAAAATTATTTTAATAACTATGTGAATATCTTATTTCAAAGAAAAATATCTTAAAGCACTAGGTGGTATAATGACTGTATAGGCTAGTACAGACAGCCACAGGGCCTAAATAGGAAAAGGGGAAATAGCTGGAATGTCATTGTAGCAGAAATGGCTCGTTGTTTATCACAACATTCACTTCCTCCTCCTTGGTAGTAACAAACCCCAAGTTTATTGGAGACAGCAATAGATCAGCTGAAGGACATTTCTAGCACTAACTTGTAGCCACTGGAAACAATGTGACTAAGCTCTGGCTAATGAGAAGTGAAGAGCTGCCTGGGATCTCTGGGATGTCACCTTAAGAGGCAGGAGACGGTCTTTATTTTTCTCTTTCCTCCTTCCTGAAATGTGGTAACAGCTGGAGCTCTAGCAACCACATGAATCATAAAATGACCCTGAGACCAGAATTAAAGACAAAGATGGCAGAACAGGATCGCATGCTGAAGCTTACGGAGCTCCTACAACAGCTGTGGACTGCCTAGCTCCAGGCTGCTTTTACATGAGACAGAAATCTTGTTTAAGCCACTATTATTTTGAATTTTCTAATATATGTAGCCAACCTAATTCTAACTTACACAGTCAGTTCTAGCAAATCAAGCACCTAATAGCTATCATGGTTTTCACGTACACTTCTGAAATTAAGAAGCTTCCCAAACAATATTCTTCCGAAAAGTCAAAACAGAAATGTTAAGAAGCTACCAATTCAGTAGCTCTAACACGTGAAATTACTTTGAGCTCACCTCTCTCCAGCTCCTCAGCATCATCACATAAACAGACTGGAAAGTAAAGACATGGAAATTAAGATGATCCCCTTTAAGAGACTTATTTAGGAGACACATTTGTCCTAGTCCCACATCTCATTTGACATCTTTTTCAGTAAAAACATTTCATACCACAATTAGAAGTATATCTTAGAATTAACCAATGGGTCTTCAAGAAACCTTTTTTTTTTTTTTTTTAAGACAGTCTTGGCTCTGTTGCCCAGGCTGGAGTGCAGCAGCACAATCTCGGCTCACTACAACCTCTGCTTCCAGGGTTCAAGTAATCCACATTCCTCAGCTTCCCAAGTAGTTGGGATTACAGGCACCTGCTACCACTACTGGCTAATTTTTGTATTTTCACTAGAGACAGGGTTTCGCTATGTTAGCCAGGCTGGTTTTGAACTCCTGTCCTCATGTGATCTGCCTACCGTGGACTCCCAAAGTGCTGGGATTACAGGCATGAGCCAACACACCTGGCCTAGAACCCACATTAAAGAGTAAGTCAAATATTTAAAGCTCTACAGTCCAAGGGGTTAATCCATGGACAAGGAGCAAGGAAAGCCCAAGCTCATTTCCCTCCACTGACTTGACAATATTTTGGTTAAATTTTAATAATGAAGGAATGTTTCTCCATATACTTTTTTAAAGCACAGGAACAAATTGGGATAAATCGAGGTACAAAAAGTTCCTATTCCAACGATACTATTCTAAGTCAAATATCTCAATGCATTTTAATCAGCATCGTAGGCTGATCTAAGCTAACGGCCACCTTAATTATATGACATATATCCATGATTAGGTAACTGCCTGGTCATGAAAACATAAATGTGAAGAAAGCTTATAAAAGCACATCTCTGAATCAAGAAAATAAGCATCCTAGTAGCCAACACCTAAACAAAAGTAAAGAATATGTCTAAAAGTGGAGGAAAAAAATTAACTAAAAAGCATGACTACCTAACCACAAAGCATTTTGGATAAGTCCTGATCAATATTCCCTTTGCAATATACTGCCTCTTTACCAGGAATCTCCTTCAGCCTCAACTATCCTGATACATACAAATACCAACCCACAGAGTGAAAGAGCTTACTTTTGTCCCCAAATAAAAGATCTGACCACCATAGCTGCTGATGGATTGATAACAAGCCTTCTCTCCAACCAAAGCCTGGAAAAAAAAAATACATACAAAAAAGGTAAAAATACACGCACTGGAAGTCTTATTAAGTTTTAAAGACTGTCAACTATAGAGCAACATTTTATGTCAACATAGTTTCGTCCCATAAGTGAGTGGGAGATGAAATTCATGTCAATCATCAGTTTGACAGCAGAAGTGACAGAAAAAAACAAATTCTCTGCTTATGTATATAGCCTTTTAATTTTCAGAATAACGTGGAAAAGGGAGGAAGAATGCCAAATTTCAAATCTAAAGGAAAATTCTTGCGTCCTGCCCGTGTTGGATGACAAATTGTCGTGTCATCGCTTTTGGCAAAGAATGGGGCTGATTGAAAATGGTACTTCCAAGTTCTTTGAAGTAAGTATCAACACAAAACACAAGAGGAAAGAAGATGACAAAGCAGCAAGGAATATGGGAGTCTGCATAGCAGCAAAATAGAAAAGAAACTCATTGATAATCTGGGTTGCAAATCTTGGCTCTGCCACTTACGTACATTTGTATAGTGTGAAACAACTTTCAAACCTTTGATGGTTTTCTCACCTTTGAAAAACCTTGCAAAGTTTCTCTAATGCTTAAATATATTAATATTTATACATCTCCCAAAATATAGGTGGTCAATAACTGATGGCTCTAACTTTTCTTAGCTTTTTATTGTGGGAATTTTTAAATGTATACAAAAGTAGAAAGAACAATTGAGTCATCCCTGAATGTATCTACGAACAAGTAGCATCAATGACCAACTCATCACCAATCTTGTCTCATCTGTAATTTCTACCACTTCCCTAGGATACAGGATAATTTTGAAGTGAATCCCAAATTTTGAGTATTTAACTTATAAAAATTCAGTATACATTTTAAAAAAAATGAGTCCTTTTTAACATAATCACAATTCCATGAACATACTTTAAAAAATCAATAATCATTCCTCAATATTAAATATCCAATCAGTGTTTGGATTTTAAATTCTCTCATAAATATCAAATGCTGTTGAGGTTTGTTGTTTTGCTCTTATACATTTCATTTGTCTGAATCGAGATCTAAAAAAGGTTCACTATTGGACCTTTTCTCTTAAGTTTTCTCTAATCTATAGGTTTTGCTTCCATCTCTCTCAATCCTTTATTTCTCTTGAAGTTCATTTGTTGGAAAAAGCTGAAACATTTATTCTGTAGTTTCCCACTACTTGGATTTTGCTGACTGTATCCCCAGGGAACTGCATAACCTGTCTTCTACATTTTCTCGAAAGGATACTTCATCAGATTCAGGATTTGTTTTTTTTTTTTTTTGTGGCAGTGTTACTTTAAGGATGTTAGCTACATACAGGACTTTGGTAGATGCACTTTATTATCAGGTTAAAGAAGTGCCCTTCAATTCCCAGTCTGCTAAGAGTTTTTATCAGGAATGGATATTGAATTGTGTCAAATGTTTTTTCTGCATCTACTGAGATAACCTTAGGTTTTTATTCTTCAATCTATTAACATGGTAAATAACATTGATTTTCAAATTTTCTTTTTTCTTTGAAACAGAGTCTTGCTCTGTCATGCAAGCTGGAGTGCAATGGTACCATCTTGGCTTACTACAACCTCTGCCTCCAGACTCAAGCGATCTTCCAGCCTCAGCCTCCTGAGTAGCTGGGACTATAAGCACGTGCCATCATGCCAGGCTAATTTTTGTATTTTTTGCAGAGACAAGGTTTCGCCATGTTGCCCAGGCTGGCACCAAATTCCTGGCCTCTGGGACTACAGGTGTGAGTCACACCTGGTCAATTTTCAAATGTTAAACCAGCCTTGCATGCTTTGGATAAACACCATTTGATCATGATTTATTACTCGTTTTATATATTGGTTTCTATTTGCTAATATTTTGTTAAGGATTTCTGTACCTGTGCTCATGAGAATATTGGTCTATAGTGTTCTTTATTACAATATCTTTGGTTTTATTAACAGAGTTATGCTAGGCTCATAAAATGAGTTAAGCTCCCTTCTCTTACTTTGTAAAAGATGTTTTTGTGTAGAATTTGCACGATTCTTTCCTTAAATCTCTGGAATACTCCACCAATGAAGCAATATGGGCCTGGAGTCTCTTTGTAGAAAGATTTTTAATTACAAAATTATTTAACAGATATATGACCACTTAGATTTTCTATTTTTTTTGGAGTCAGCTTTGGTAATTTGCATATTTTAAGGATTTTTTTCTATTTCATTGAAAGGTGTTGAATCTTTGACATGAAATAGAACCTTTCATAATTTTAAGGCATAAAATTATTCCAATTACCCTCTTATATCTGCACATTGTATAGTAATGTCAACTCTCTCATTCCTGATATTGGTAATTGTATGTTCTTTTTTTCTTGATAAGTTTTGAATGAGGTTTATCAATTTTATTCATCTTTCAAAGAACCAGCTTTTGGTTTCTTTGACGTTTCTCTGCTGTTTGTCCATTTTCTACTTAATTGATTTGTGCTCATCTTTATTATTAATATTTCTTCCTTCAGTCTATTTTTCTTTTTTCTGTTTCTTTAATTAAGAGAGATGCTTAAATAATTGATTTCATAAATATTTCTCCTTTTCTAATAGTATTTAATACTATAAATTACCCTCAAAAGTGATTTAAGTGTAGGCCACAGATTTTGATATTTTGTATTTCATTTTCATTCAGCTCAAAACAGTTTCGATTTTTCTTTGTCATTTGTTCTTTGTCCATGGATTATTTTAAAACGTTACTTAACTTCCAAATATTTGAGTTTTCTCCAGATTTATCTTAATTCTGACATTTTCCAATTTGTTGAATTTTGGTTTCATCCTAGAGGGTGTGAAGTGGGATCACATGTACTCAATATTGATGACAGCTTCATGTGCAACTGAAAAAACTGCCAATTTGCTTTTATTGAGTGGAATATTCTATAAATGTCAATTAGGTCCAGTTGGTGAATTGTGTTTTTTCAAGTCTTCTATACCCTTAATGATTTTCCATGTACTTATTATATTAATTACTGACAGACAAGTTAGTAAATTTCTAACTATAATTGTGGATTTGTCTGTTTCTCCTTCCAGTTCCATCAGTTTTTGCTACCATACCTGTTCAAGCCTTTATCATTATCACTCAAATATTTTCAAAGCCTCACAGGGTACCTGTCTGTAGTTATTTATCCCTTAACTCTATCAGGCTTATCACCGCCAGATTAAGCTTTCTGAAAATATTTTGATTTTACAATTTCTTTCTCACAAATTTTCCATTATACTTATTTTAGTATAAAAATTAAAACACTTTGGTATTAAGTAAAATAAGTCACATTTCTGAATAGAAGGGAACAAAAATTTATTGTTTTACCTTGGGTTCCTAAACACTTAGAAGCACATCCACACCCACTTGAACCTAGTGGCTTTTAAAGAAACACCTCAAGAGAGAAAAAGCTAACACCCCAGAGTTCCTATTTCTAAAACAACTACAACAAAATACCAAGTTTATCAATGCAATGCCAAGACAACTGATTATCCTTACCAGTGCCTGGCTAACATTTCCTCCAGTGGCCAGTGATTTGAAATGGCTACTGTTGTAGACCAGCTGAACTTCTGAGATCTCCACTGTCTCCAGTTCCTCTTGTGTCTGCCGATCAATCACATGCAACTTCTCTACACTGTCTAAGAGCACAACCGTGCGGGAATTTATCCACTGTAATTCAAGCACACAGCAAAACAAAGTGAGACCACACCCGCATCATCCTTTGTGTCAAGAAGAACACTTGGCTGCTCAATTAAATTACACTGAGGACTTGATCCATTTAACAATTTACATGGCAACACAATCAAAGCAAGAACTCCTCAGCGACAGCCCAGAGAACAGTAAGCAGGTAGAATGCACTACTGACTTCTGAAAGCGTTAACAATGACACTTCCATAGTGTAAAAGATGACTAACGCTGTAGGTGGATTAGAACGTATAGTTTTTTTATAAAAGATTTTTAAAAGCAATTGGCACAAATGATTTCAGTATCATGACAAACTCTGCATTTCTAGTTTTTATGATATTGCTGAAACAAAAGAACAAAGTAAAGCTCATAAACCTAGCAGGTCAAAGGACAATTGCTGGCACTGAAGGAATACATATTTTAAAGTATATTAAAATGAAAGAAACCCATTTTAAAACTCTACTTCCTTCAAAATCTCTCTTAAAATTATGAGACTTCTTTGTTCTATTTCTCTGTATCTCCCAAATGTTCTTTAATAAGTACTAATATAATTTTTAAAGTACTAACAATAATATCTTTAAAAATCTTTTGAAGGATGCCATTTTAACAAATTTCTTGGGTTATATATAAAATCAGATTACTTATTTTCAAAAATTTTTTTTGGCAATTCCAATCCTTTCCCAAGAAATAAATCTTCATATCTGCTCAATCAGGATTCAGAAGTAGCCAGAACTAAGTGCTTCCTCTGTACTTTATGTCTGTGGTATTCAGGCAGGTATATTTGTATGTTCTATTCTATGTCATTAGATATTCTTTGCATAATGCCCAATTAAAGATAACCAAGTTGAAAATACATTTTCTTCTAACATATGCTAAAAAAAATACACTATTACTGCATATTAGCCACTCTAAGGAAAGAGTTTCTTCCCCTCTCCTCCTCTAAAAAATCTCTTTCGGAAAACAGGGAGTTTGATATGCAAATCTTTTACAGAAAGCTCTTACAAGGTGCTCTCTAAA
This sequence comes from Cacajao melanocephalus, assembly GCA_963573385.1. Lineage (NCBI taxonomy): Eukaryota > Metazoa > Chordata > Mammalia > Primates > Pitheciidae > Cacajao > Cacajao melanocephalus. The sequence goes on from CAUYLG010059301.1 coordinate 66,103, forward strand.
TCATTTTATTTAGAAAAACAAAGTATTTTCTAGGAAAAATCACATTATTTAGTCTCATACAACTTCAGTGCTAGTTCTTAGGTACTTCCAAAGGCCATCCGGTTAAATGAAAACAGGAGGATGGCAGAAAAAAAATGAACCTCAATAAGTTTAGTAATTATTCCTGAGATTAGACCCACAGAGCTGAAAAGTGTTGACGTTGTTGTAAATAAGCCTTTTAAGGGTAATTTACAAAACAATGCAGTTAATGGTCACACTATGGATATGCCACAGGATCACTAAAAACACCAGCTGTCCTATTGTTAGGAGAATGGTTACTTATGGCTGGGGAAAAAATCTTCCAGTGACATACTTGTGCAGATTTTTAAAGTACTGTATCTCAAACATCTGAAACAGAAGCAAAGATGATAAATTCTGAAAAACTGTGCGACACATGATTCAAGAAGACAGCTCTGGTGATGACAACAATGATGTCTTCTAAGAGTCTGAACAAAATTATTTCATAAAATGTGTAAGAATTATTTCTAAACAATTGTGAGTTAAAAATGTAATGTACAATTAAATTAATAAATCATGTAAAGGAAAGATCTATTTCATCTACATCCTTAAAAAATTACACTTTTTCAAGTTAGGGGGAAAAACTCTTCTTCAGTCTTTTTATTAGAAAAATGACTTTATGCCTATATTCATGCATCTACAGAATGTTTTACTGGACCCCAGACACTGATGTGCTAAAATGTACTAATGATGGGAACACAGAAATATTATAATTACACTGTTCTCAAAATTAACAAGCTGTTTGAGAGAGAAAAAATAAAATTTGATACAAAAAGAAATCTCTCTTTTTAAACCAAGAAGTCACTCAGGATTGAGAGGCATGATAGAAAGAGAACTCTGCAAAGTTTTTAGCCACAAGAAATTAAGCTCAAAAATACAAAAAATGTTTTACAGGGAAAGCAGGGCTATGATCCTCAAAAAACTCACCTAAATACTTCTGAAGCCAAACTCCCCTTTGAGCTAAACCAGACATGAAATTTCTAATCCTGCCTGTGTTCAGCAGGACACAGGCTGAAAGGCAATAATTAGTGGCATCATACCACATTCAGACTTTATTCAACACAACCGGGACTTCATTTCTGTCTCTCTCTCTCTCTCTCTCTCTCTCTCTCTCTGTGTATACAGATACATATATACATATATACACACACACACATATATTATTCAATATAACCAGGACTTCATTTGTGTATGTGTGTGTGTGTGTGTGTGTGTGTTTCTATACAGATACATATACACACACACACACACACACACACACACATATATATAATACCTTTTTTTTTTAAGAGACAGGGTCTCACTATATTGCCCAGGCTGGAGTACAGTGACTAGTCACAGGAGCGATCACTGAGCACCTCAGCCTCGAACTCCTGGGCTTAAGCTATCCCCCCTCGGTCTCCCAAGTAGCTGCGACTACAGGCACAAGCCATGGTGCCTGGCTGTCCATATTTGTTATGATCTTAAAGGCGGTAATTCTTGGCAGAAATCCTGGTAGCTTTAATATACCATTGATTCAGAACAATTACATGAAATAAATGGGGATATTTAATTTGAATAATACTCACAGTAAAGTTGATGAGGTCATAGTATAAATGAAGATGCTTTTGCTTAGTAACATGTATGGCTCCAGATTCATCTCTCTTAACCTGATGATAAAATAAAAACAACCTAAAAACCAGCTACTGCTTAAGGGACTTTTGAAGATATTTAATTATACTCCACCTAGCATATCACATTTACCCATTATTCCATTCACTGTAGATAAGCCAAAAATATTGATAATTAAATGATTATGAAAATAGAAAAAAAATTATTTTGTTCCATTATTTACACCAAAACGCAGGGCATATCTGGGAGTGGTCTAGTTGTCAGTATTGAAAAACGCTGTGACATAATAAGTCAGAACAACCTAACTTTATCACATCAATGACTATAATGAAAGTACAAAAAGGAACGGCGCCATGGTGTGAGGAAGTCAGAAGTTCATGAAAGAAGAAAAGATGCTGCAGTGATATAAACTAGACTTTCCTGAACTATAACACTATCCTGAGAGGCCTTCACAAAGTTGATGGAAAATGCATACCATGAAAAAACTACGCACGGATCTCAAAAACTTTGTGCACCAAAATAAACTCACGTTAACTTGTTTTAACATGTCTGAAAAGGATCTAGCTTGAGGCATTACGCAGGATAAGACATCAGTTTGAAAAGAACCCCAAAGAGCAACATAAATTCTGCTAAAATTGAAGCAAGGACAAACATCAAATTTATGGTGAAGCTTCGGTGGAAGAATGGTAAAATCACTGATGCTTAATAAAAGTTTATGGGAACCATGCCCCCAGAGAAATAATGGGTAACTTGGTTTAAGAAGGAATGAGATGATGTTACAGGTGAAGCCTGCAGCTGCAGACCACACTCATCAATTAGCAAGGAAAAACATTCATCCTGCTCATGCCCTAATTGAAAGAGATCAATGATTAACAGCAGAAACAACAGCCAACACCCAAACATCTCAACCGGTTCAGCTTACACTATTCTGACAAATTTAAGTTGAGCAAACTTTCTACTTGATGGGTGTCAAAACGGTTGTGCCCAGATCAGCTGCGGACAAGAGCAAAGCTTTCAATGGGGATTTTAAACATGTAGAATCAAGATCCTGAAGCATTTCTCTGAAAAACTGGAAGAGGAGATAAAACATGACTTTACCAGTGTGCTCCTGAAGAGAAGCACAAGCAAAGCAATGGCTATGAAGAGGCAGAAGTGGTTCAGTCAAAGCAAAAGCAGACCAGGCCACAGCAAAGGTCATGGCAACAGGTTTGGTTTTTGTTTTTCTTTTTTGAGACGGAGTCTTGCTCTGTGGCCCAGGTAGGAATGTAGTGACGTGATTTCAGCTCACTGCAACCTTCACCTCCTGGGTTCAAGCAATTCTCTGCCGCAGGCTCCTGAGTAGCTGGGATTACAGGCACCTGCCACCACGCCTGGCTAATTTTTGCATTTTTAGTAGTGATGGGGTTTCACCATCTTGGCCAGGCTGGTCTTGAATTCCTGACTTCATGATCCACCTGCCTCAGCCTCCCAGAGTGGCAACAGTTTTTCGGGATGCTTAAGGCATTTTGGGTTGACTTTCTGGAAGGCCAAAGAACAATAACATCTGCTTATTATGAGCGTGTTTTGAGAAAGTTAGCCAAAGCTTTGGCAGACAAACGCCCAGGAAAGCTTCACCAAAGAGTCCTCCACCACAACAATGTTCCTGCTCATTGCTCTCATCAAACAAGGCCAGTTTGGAGAGCATTTCGATGAGAAATCCTTAGGCATCCACCGTACAGCATTGATTTGGCTCCTTGTGACTTTTGTTTCCTAATCTAGGAAAAGTCTGTAAAGGAAACCCATTTTTCTTTAGTTAATAATGTAAAAAAGGCTGCATTGACATCAATTCCCAAGACCTTCAGTTCTCTAGGGATGGACTATATGGCTGGTATCATCATTTTTAAAAGTACCTTGAACAAGATGAAGCTTACGTTGAGAAATAAAATTTATTTTTATTTTTAAATGCCATTTTTCCATAAACTTTTTGAAGTTCCCTTGTGTAACTCTAAAGCCCAGAATTTCCCAAAAGGACCGTGAGTGTCAATCTTTCATTTCTACGTATGTACCTACACACTCTCTATCCTTAGTCACCCTCATCATTAGCTTCCTCCCCTTCCGCTCCGAGGTAACAGAACACTGAAGAAAAAATGTAAAGCACAAGGCACACCTGGCCACCTGACACTCCTCACACTCAGCGCAGCCTGGGCTTTCCTGCACACTCCTCACAGTAGTGTTACAGTTCTTTCCCTTTAAGTCACCATTCTCCTTGCCTTCTGGTCTCATCACTTACAGTGTTGACCTCACCTGATATCTTAACAAAAATGTGAGACCACTTAATGTGGGGCCTTCATGTGGACCCGCCTTCACTTGACTAAATCACTTCTCCCTTAGGAAAGGATCCTCCGGTAAAATGAACACGGATGTGGAACCATCTATTTAATTCTAAGTTCCACTGTTATACCCATGTGACTAAGGACAGTCACCTACTCTCTCTGTTTCCTGAGAAGATATGGTCCACAGACCTTAAAATATTTACTGTGTGGCCCTTTACACAAAAAGCTTGGTAACCCCTGATCTAGATTAATACGAATCACTTTGTACGCCTAATTTATATCAACTCGATTTGCCTCACATAGTTCAATCCTTAACTGTTTTCTGCAGTAATCATGAACATACTGATTTTGCTTTTCAAACATGATTATAAGCTGTGTGAGAGATGAAATTATCTTGTATACTTTCTTCTTTCCATTGCTGCTTGTGCCCATCACAGTGCAGAGAACACAGTCGGTGCTCAACGATACTTGCTCTCTAACACACACACATGTGGTTGCACATACATTAACACATACATATTCACATTCATATCTTTATGTATTTATATACACCATTAATTATTTGTCAGTCAAAGAAATGGAGCTGAGAAATAAACCATGAGAGGTTAAGGAGCTGCCTGTGATCACCTTCCCCATGCTAATCACTGAAGCCGTAGTTAAGGATGAAATCGGCCACTCTCTCTCCAAAGACTTATGATAGTAAGACAAACGTCTTTGACACATTATTCAATTACTGATGAATATAAAGAATTATAAGAGGCTTTACAATGGACCTAGCATCATATTAGGACTTACCAATAGAAAATGAACAACATCTCCTCTGCAGAAGGCAAGCATTGGATTCACGTAATTATGTACTGCTACAAAGTGCCAGGCCAACAATGGCACACTGGAAGGATCCATCTAAATAGGGGGAAGAAAAAAAAAAAGTCATCACAGTTAATAAATAAGGGGACAAGGAGAAAACCATGGTTCAAACTAGCATCTGACTAAGTTCCTTGATCCAAACTTTCCCCAATTTCTCAGTAAAGCAAGAACTAACTGGGAAGTGTCATGAGGGAACTTTCTAGGTTGATAGTAATATTCTACATCTTGATAGGAATTTGGGCTACAAAAGTGTTAAGCATTTGTCAAAGTTCAGGAAATGTACGCTCAAGATCTGTGCATTTCTCTGTATGTATATTCTACACCAAAGGAAAAACCTAAAGAAGTATTCAACTCTAGCTAATAACATGCATTCTACATATTTAGGAGAAAGAATACTGGTTTCTGCAATTTCTTTTGAAATACATAAAAAATATAATTTGACAGGTGGACAGAGGGATGGGCAGAAGGACAGACATGTAACAAAGGGTAGTAAATGTTAATTATAGAATTTAGATAGTAGATATACAAGTATTCAATGTGAAATTCTATCAACTTTGAAAATGTTTATAAAAAAATGTTGAAAAAATGCCAATAAAAACATACAAAAAGAAGCAAACATACCACCATGAAAAAAATCTCAATGCACCAATGAAGCTAATCTAAGGAATGTTAATGGCAATCTAAGCCAGTTTTGCCATCTGAAAGGATAGACCTGCTTCCCCTAGGGTCCAGAGACGCACAGGGTACCAACAAGAAAACAAAAGTGAGCTCCTTCACTACAGGGGATGCTTTCCGCACAAGCCAGCATTCTGGACCACCATTCTCCATCCCATCCTGTCGATACCTCTCCTCATACATACATTGGAAGATCACAACTCTGAAAACAACCAAGAAGAAAGGAAAGGGGAAACTGGCATGTGAATAACACGCGCTAGGAAGTATCATCCCCCGAAGTTAAATACCTCCAGGGAAAGCACACGTAGCAGGAAACTACAACGCACATTACAGTGGAGTCTACTCTGTCAATGGCTGAGTGCCAAAGCTGCAGACAGTGAGCATAAGCCTGTCTCAGCACAGTAGCCATGTAAACGCAAGTATCTTTCAAACACTGAAAATCAGGGCTTGGACTCAATAAATTAACTTATCCTTCAGCTTTAAATCTGATAAGGGAATTTTACTGCACTCAGAAGGGCGCTGAATGAGTCTAGGAAAATCCACGCATGAAATCAGGCATGACCACAGAGTGCCAGGACAGCAATATACAGAGACTGTCGAGACGGTCAAGAACAAAAGCCAACTGTATGCTGTCTAAGAGAGAAAAGCTTAAAGCGATAAAGGTAGAAAAGTACAAGATTCATGCTCCCTACGACGCTGTGCTGGTCAGCAGCTTATGATGCTTTGGTCACCTTAAGGCAGGTCCAGCCAACAATTTCTGGAGCACTGACTTTCATCCTGTCTAGTTTTCTGACAATCTCACAGAATTCACCCCTTGCAAGTCATTTCTCTCAACCTCCTGACATGGTCCTTCCTTTTGCCAATCAGATGGAGAGACTTACTCACCCGGCCATAGGGAAAAGTCATCCATACTTTCAAGGATGGTTTCAATCCAATGACCAGTATCTTTAAGAGAAAAATATGTTTTCAATACTGACCTTGTAATTTCCATATATATGGTATTCAAAGCTTCTAAAAGTTCTGAGTTTTAACTTCTGAATACACTTACTTTTGTTAAGGATGCCATGGCTAATAATGAAAACTGTGTGATGGGATGATCTTTCAACTCAGGCTTAGAATGCAGAGGCTCAATACAGCAGACTTCACCCTTGGAACCACTGAAGAGACACCTAGATTCACATGTTCTCACTCCCATCACTCTCCTGAAAACGTAATTAGAAAATTCAGAACGAATTTAGCAACGATGTAAGGCACTGCTGTCTTTTGCTTGGACTCCTTTAATAGCCTCCTACTCCTATTCTCAACCCCAACAATCCAAGCTCCACAGGACAGCAGCATGATCTCTTTATTCCACAGGTCAGATCTATTTACTCTTTTGCCAAAAACATTCCACTGGCTTGCTACTGTACATAAAGGCCAAACTCTTTCCGATGCGTTAAAAGGATATGATCTGGCTCCTCCCTTCCCCCTTCTCCTACTATTGTGTTCCTGACAAAGTCACACTCCAGCCATGCCTGCTTTCTTCCATTGCTCCAGCAGGCCAAGTGTGTGGTCACCTCAAAGCCATTGTGTCTGAATGTTCTCTGCCTGGAATATTTCCCTCGGGTCTGTGCATCTGTTGGCTGGCCACTATTCGGATATTTTTCCAGATGTTGCCCCTTCTGAGAAAGCCATTCCAGAATTATCCTCAGGTGCAATCTAGCACAATACCCTGCCTTGTTTCCTTCACAGCACTTACATCCACCTGAAGTGATTTCATTTATGTGCTGGTTTACTGTTTCCTTACTGTTACCACAACTAGAATGTAACTTCTACTAGAGGAGAAACTCTGCTTGGTTCACAGCTAGAACTCTGAGGTCTAGATAAATACCTACACCTAGGAGATGCTCAATAAACATTAACCGAATAAGAAGTACGTTTTTTTCAGAAATTACTTTGTGCTTAGCATTGTTGAGAAATACATGAAACAAAGAGAGTCAACCTTAAAGAACTTATGGAAGCATAATACACAATAAATATTATGTTCTACTTTTCAAAAACCTCTGCTTCCTACATGTTCTTCTTCCTAAATGTTCTTTGATGTATCTAGACAGTCTTTGCTCTTAAAGAGCAAACATGGCAAGTCTAAGATAATAAAAACCTGTTTACACCTGCCAACTATGATTATAATCAACTAGGCCTTAAGTGTAAACCAAAATTAGTGAGCTAATGCAGAACAGTGGTCCCAAGCTTGATAGCACATAAGAATCTCCTGGGGAGTAGGAGTCTAGAATCCCAACTAAGACCTACTGAGATAAAACTCTGCAGGACCAGCCCCAGAACTCTGTTCTATTAATATAAGCCTTCCCAGGTAATTGTAACACACAGCCATAATCTACTCTCAATTATGTGAGCTTTCTCGATCTCTTCATGTTCAATTTCAAATCATTAAAACCAGAGCTAGTCTTTTCATTCGTCAACAAATGTCCATTAGTCTCTTACTTAAATGTCAATTCAAAAACAGAGCCTCCGCTGTCATTGCAAATTGCGAGAGTTGGATCATCTGTAAACTAAACAGAGAAGGAATTTATTTGCTTGTAGGTCTTTAAACAGTCAAGTATTAAGAAGGAAAAAATTATACAACTTTGAAAAACTACACTGTACACATTTAATAGCTTTTGAAGTAACCTAAACTAGATTCAGTGCTCATCACTGTAAACATACAAACCTACCTTTACTTAGAGTAAGAATGGTCCCATATCTTTAAAAAAACAGAGGCTTTCAAAAAGCAAAACCATCATTCACCATGATAAAAGAAAAATACAAATTAAGATTGATAAAAACCCTAAAGTTCTCTACTTGGGTTCTTATATTAACTTTTTGTAACTTGCTATTATTAAGTAAATGAGATCCTTTGGATGCATTTACGTCTGCCCAGTTTTCAAGAATAAAGACTAAAAGATATTTGGTGTCTTTGAGAAATACACTTATCTAAGTATGTCTTCTGAATAACTGAAAAAAGTAAGTCCACTATATCTAAAACATTTTCACTTTTCATATAACTCTTCCGAAAACGTGCTACCCCCTTGATCTTCTTCCACAGCATATACTTCATTTATCACTACCTAACTTAGAAAACTCAGAATAATTAATTAATAACGTTCACCACGACAGACAGTCCTAAGGTGACCTACAGTATGGTCGATGCTGCAGGACGAAAACTAGAATAAACTGAACTTGTACCATTTTCAGTGACTATCCTCCCCAAACTCAAAGGTGAGCGAGCCATCGGAAACGGCCTGCCTCAGGTTCTCAGTCAGGGATGGCTGAGGTCCTGGAAGCCACTGTAAAATTATTCTTCCTTGACCCGAATGCAGGCATTGTTCAGGAGCCCCACAACTTTGCTCTTCCAGCCTAGATGAGCAGTTGCGAGAGTGGGAAGCATATACCCTAGAGGTGTGCATAAAATGGTCCACTGGAGTGCAGGAAAAATAACAGAACTTGTATTTCTGTTTAATTTTCTATTTCTTGTATACGTGCTTTTTAACGTACATAAAAATTGGTACAGTAGTGCATTCATATAAATAAACACACACAAATACCTATAAAGGATGAAATTCCAAATTGTTATTGATGAGATACAGCGTTACGTTTGGAGAACAACGTGTAGGAGTATTAAAATCCAAGTGGCTGATGCCAACAGAAGACTTCAGAAACAGTCAATCCTATCTATCTTACTCCAGTGTCATTTTCTGCATGTACCACCTTCATCACTATTGCCAAGCAATACAATGGCTCCTACTACACGCTATTTATCTCAATTGCATTCTTCTTTTTCTCTCTGCCTGTATCTCTTCTTTTTCTTGTTCTTTCTCCCAGTATTTTTTTTTCTGCAAAAGGATTGCCCGTTTATAAACACTGCCATCTAGTTTTTCCTTCAATCAAATATTTATTGAGCAGCTACTATGGGTAAAACACAAAAATAAATGACAAACAGATTCTAATTTCAAAGATGTTCATCTACTAAGAGAGATAAGACATATTACAAACAACTATAACATAGTAGACGTTGGCACAAGCCATATGAAAAGCGGTCAAGATATATTACCATGATGTCTGCAAGAGGAGAAATTCTCTGCACTTTTACTTGGCTGGGTTGTTTTCATTGTTACTAAATGCTTCCACACTGCTTTGTCACTGAACACTTTTTTGTAACTAACCTAGAAACAGACACACAAACTCCAGATGCCTGCAGACTTTAAAAAGCATACTTATGGATGAGAGAGCTCTGCAGAGCTAAGCAACAAAATGTGTACATGATTAAAATCTAGAAGATCTGATTTTAGACTTCTCCAGTTATAATCCTTTACCTTTTATGCTTCGGAACATGAGCTTGACAGCATGGAAGAATCAACCGTTCACACTGTATTTATAAATGAAATCTGTTACCTAAGTCAGTTTATTTTTTCAGGCCTGGAAGGAGAAAGCCAAGACTAGGATCTTAAGACTTTCCCTTTAGAGGCCTGCAAGAAAATAAACCAATGGATTCATTTCTAAACATAATCCGAACCTTGCTTCTTTCACAATCTGTGTCTTGAACCTCAGGCAACTCCCAAAAAAGAGTCACAGAGCACACCACCTCAGCAATAAAACTCTGGTGAACTAAACAAAGGTACAAAGACCTTTTAAGAGCTCCATATGAGTTTCAGCAGGGTGCTGCCCGTCTTTACTGCCAAACTCTAGTTTAGGATCACATCAATTTGCCCTTTTTGCCATTACATCTATTAGACTTCAATTCAACTTGAAGCTGAGTATTTCCATACTAGCCCATCTCTGGTTTTAACCTGGAAAAACATCACGTTGGACTAGTCAAATAAAAGACAGCCTTATGTTAAGGATTCTATTTATGACGTAATGGCCAGCTTCACGTTAAATACATTTTTTGGACTCTAATTATCAATATAGAGAAATTTAGTTTAAAAGAAACACAAAGGCATAATAATCAAAATTATTAGAAAAAGAAAATAAAGCTGTTACCTTGATATGCAATATTGCTGTTCCTGGAGGATGAGCATCTGTTATTGATCTTAGAAGTTTTCCACTGGCCAAATCCCACATGGTGATCTATAAGACAACTAAGTGCTTTAAAAACAAATTTATTGCTCTTTTTTAGACTTAAGTATCCTGTCTTCTGGCTGAAATAATCTATTCCTGGACTATAAACATTGCAGGCAAAGAACTATAAAGTTAAAACATACCTAAAGGTTGCAGATCCATTAAAGCATAGAGCTTTACTCGATCTTCATTCACCCCTCATCCTACCCAACCCACTTTTCTCATTAGATTTTAAATGCTGTTCTCATACTAAGAGATAAAAGATATCTCTCTAATAAGTCAATCTGTTTAGCACTGGTAAAAAGCATAGGAAGGGCTTACTGCCAAACCAGCTAGTGATGTGTAAATCAGAAGATGAAAAAACCATATGCTACTGCCAGCTTCAGAAGTAGAAAGAAATGCAAAAATAGTTATCCAGGAACACACAATCTTTCTAAAAAGCAGCCTCAATTATTATAGGACTGTACGGAAGTACATTTTACATAACACCCCTGGTGGGTTTACAAAAATTATTCACTCAAGTAGACACATGAACTAGGAATAAAAAATTACAGACTCTGCGTCAGTCGACAACAATCATGTAAAATTTTGAACAACACAAAAATCAGATTCAGCAATCTCTGGTTAGCTCTACAAACACATTACTCCATAACACATATTTTGGTCTTTGAAATATTGATCTAAAGATATTCGATTTTTAATTGATCTTATTTTAACATTGTCTTATGAATTAAAGAAAGTTCATATCTTACCTGTCCTTTAGCAAAGCCACAAAGAAGTCTTGAGCAATCATTGTTGATGCTGAGGGCAGAGATCGCGCCATACTGACCTCCAACACTAGTGCTACCCAGACAGAGTCGCAAAGCTTGATTCTGATCTAAAGAAAGCAGTTTTTAAAGTCAAGTGAAAGAAACAGGAGAGAGTGAATACATCTAGTACAGGCATGCTTTCAAAGACTTGGGAGGTGACAAGAATCAAAAGCAGCAGACAATGAAGTCACATTTGTTTTTAAATATACTTATTGAGCAATTAGCAGATGCTGGGCGTTGAATTAGACACTTGAAAATCCTGAAAAAAAGACTGGGCATGGTGGCTCACGCCTGTAATCCCAGCACTTTGGGAGGCCAAGGTGGGTGGATCACCTGAGGTCAGGAGTTCGAGACCAGCCTGGCCAACATGGTGAAACCCCGTCTTTACTAAAAATACAAAAATTAGCCAGGCATGGTGGCTCATGCCTGTAGTCCTAGCTACTCAAGAGGCTGAGGCATGAGAATCACTTGAACTCAGGAGGGGGAGGTTGCAGTGAGCTGAGATCACGCTACTGCACTCCAGTCTGTGAAACAGAGTGAGACTCAGCCTCAAAAAAAAAAGATCTACAAGGAAACGTAATATAAAATGCTAATTATAAGCCAAGAAATGCACATGAAATCTGTGTCTCATCCTAGAATTGTATTTCTTGCTATTTTCAAGATGCAAAGTTACAGCGAATATCATTGTCTTTTAAAATTAACTATAAAACTTTGGGAGCCGCAATGGATCAGCCAGTCGTCCTGGCACTTCAGGAGGCAAAGCTACGCGTTTGGGGCCAGCCTGGGCAGCATTAAAACCTATCGTCCATTAAAAAAAAAAAAAAAGGAAAAGTAACTATAAAACCAAAACTCAAAAACATTAATTTGGAATTTGGCTGAAATTTACATTTATATTATCCATAAAGAAAATTTACTAAGCAAATTAATAGTGCAAATTACAGAGTAAACAATTAAACAACTTCAAAAAATCATTTCAAACATCAAAATTATGCTAAAAGTGGCTGGGCATGTGGCTCAAGAGTAATCCCAGCACTTTGGGAGGCCGAGATGAAAGGGTCACTTGAGGGCAGGAGTTCAAGACCAGCCTGGCCAACATAGTGAAACTGTCTCCACTAAAAATATAAAAAAATTAGCTGGGTGTGGTAGTGGGTGCCTGTAATCCCAGCTACTTAGGAGGCTGAGGCAGGAGAATTGCTTGAACCCAAGAGGTGAAGGTTGCAATGAAATGAGATCGTGTCACTGCATTCCAGCCTGGGTGACAGAACAAGACTCAATCTCAAAAAAAAAAAAAAAAAAAATTGATACGCTAAAAGCAAACAATTCAAATATCTATTAGATTAAGTTTGTTAAGGGCCAGGATCTTGCCTTAATCACCTCTGATTTCTCCAGGAGGCACTCAAATATTTATTAAATTCTGTTATCTAATAATTAAAAGAAATTTCTCTAGGGTTTCTCCTAGGCAACGCTTATTTTGTCTAGAGTTCATTATTATATCCACTTGCAAACAATGAAATTAAAAATTTAAAAGAAGGCATGCCTACAAAATTTAACTGTTTAGAAAAAAGCAAAAAAGCATCATATTTCCACAACCTGGAGTCTTCCCAACTTCCCCAGCACTGTTTGTGCCTCCCTTAATTACCTACGTGCGAATTTTGGGGTATGTGCTACTTCCCCTATTTGACTATGACCTCTCTGAGGGCTAAGATCATGAGTGAACTCACACTCCCAAAGTACCCTGCCTGATGCCTTGCGCTTAGAAGGCACCTGACAATCATCTGAATAGCTTTCGCATTTGCCAATCCTCCTTCTATAAGAGTAAATCTAGTTATCAGACAGACATTCATTCTCAGGTCTAGGGAATAGTATTAGGTCAGTTCTTTTGCCCCTTCAGAGTGAATACTGTAGGAGTATTTTTCCGTGCTCATAAACTGGCTCAAATAGTAATTCCTCCTTCCCAAAAAAGAGTTCTGAAACAATAAGTATAACTACATAGCACATAGAAAATACTCGATTTTTTTCAATCATTTGGATTTTAGTCTTCCAGGGCAAACACTGAAAAGAAATAAAACTCATAAATATACAAGGTCTGATGTATTTTAAAGTCACTGTCTTTATTCACGTCTAGAATTTTACGACAAGATATTTTTCAATACAACCTGACTGTTCTCCCCACCCTCAATTTTTTCAATTTAATCCAAATCATAAAACTTCCCTTTATTCTATAATTTTCCTGACTAAATATGACATCACATTTTATTTTGCTCTTACAAAGCTGCCTACTTAAAATAATGTTTTCCACGATCCTTATTTCATCAGGGCCACCCTGAATAATTAGTGGATTCTTGTCTACACACCTTATTTTGCAAACTGTCATGGTATGATGGTTGGGCAACAGTACTCCATATGTATCTCTACCCTGGGTCACATGGATAGGTAACAGATGGACTGAAAGTAAGAGGACAAAGACAGAGGCTGGTATGAAATTTCACACCCTGGAGTTTGGACTGCTTGCCTTCCAGGCACACAGCAATGTCTAAGCAACATACTGCTGAGATCCTTTGTAGTCTCTGCTTTGACATCCAAACTTCACAGAGTTCTGATTCACTGATACTTAAAGACTCTCACTACTACTTTTTAATTTAACAAAGTTCATACTTTAGACTATTTCAGGCACAGGAAGTTATGAGCAGAACTGAGAAGTATGATAACAGAGAGAATAAGGGTACCATGAAGAGGAAACACAAAAGAGTCGCAATGGACGAAACGAGGAAAGGAAAAGGGCATAACCAGCGTCTAGATTCAAAACCAAACACGACTGTGCTTTCCTGACTGTTGTTCCCACATACCATCAACTAGCTAAGACAGGGAAGTAAATTATCAACCTCAGCAATTCCTGAAATATGTATTAAATTTATACCTCATAAATCTGTTAATGGAAACATTCTCAACTTTTTTCTTGATTTTTATAATGTATTTGTTATTTATACAATGTCCCTTTAGAAGGCATCATGACTATGAAACCAGATACTTGGATTTTAATTCCACTCCTACCCCACGGATAGTTACAAGCCTTAAAACTACAGCATGTCTTGGTAATTTTAGGAATGTTACTTAAGTTCACTCAACCTCCCTATCTTCATCTGTAAAGTTCAGAAAATGTCCATTGTCTCACGGTGTTACTGAGAGGAATAAATGAGTAAAGTAACATAATGCACCAAGAAACCAATTCAGTGTCCCTTGAATAGTATTAAGTGCTCATCACAAACTAATTTATACATTACATTCATATATACATTTATAAAACCAGCAGTGATGGTGAGAGAAGTGATGGGCAGTGTAACAAATGTAATCTACTTTGATTCCATAAAGATATTTATCAACTCTTACTGCTATCTTCATACATTCTATCCTTATAGTACCATGTTAACACACTTGCTGTTAAATAATTTAGACTAAATCAGAAAAGGCAGAATTTCTGTGGAAAGAAGAAAGCAGTCTTATTGAAGAGGTTTCTCCTGCTAGAGCAACTAAACATTCTGTAGTCCAGATAATTCTGAACAATTCTGGGAAACGGTATTTGACTAAAATAAACATAAAACCTCTTCAAAACACTTAAACTCCAAGGATACATGTAAAGAACAAAATGACCTGGACAGAAGAAAGGTGAAAACGAGACCCACTCCAGGTTACTCTCAATGTCATTAAATTTAAAAGGAAAAATTCTATTCTCCCCGTACTCTCTGAACTCTCCTTTGTCTACAGCAGGAAAAAGTTATTAAATTAAGAGTATATCTAATTTCATTTACAAACTCACATAAAAGTATATTTGGTTAGTACTGTTAAATTTGTGTCTTAAAAAATTGCCGTGGGTCTTAATAACTGTTACCCTGGCAAGAAATATGAAATGAGACTATCACCTTTCTTAGAAAGTTCACTGAGCTGACAGAGTTTTGCATATGAAAAATTAGAAAATTCTCAAATGGCACAAATGCAAGGAATTACTGTTTACGACAGTAATATAGCTTAGCAATTAATTTAGATAACTTGAAGGCCAAATATCACAAACAGCACATCTATGTGACATTGCCCTGAATTACACCTGTATCTTTTATTAGTATGTCTTTCAAAATACACTTTGCATACAGTAGATCACCTTAGCATATTCTCGACCTAAGAATAATATGCTGAATAGCAAAGAAAAGTCATAAATAATGTACAAAGTCTGTAACAGACCTAAAATCTAAATTTGAACATACTTTAAGAATTTCTGTTAACTCTTTCCATATCGCAAAATTAGCCCAATCCTCTATTTCTTTACCCCCAATTTGTTTTCATTAGTTCCCAAAGACTATCAAAAGAAGGAAATAGTTAGATCCTGGCAGGAATCAAATTCAATTGTGTGTGGAAAGCTCTACCATTATTGGCCAATATTGACTATTCTTTAATACTACTCTTTTCTTACCCTTTTTTTTTTTTTTTTGAGACAGAGTCTTACTCTGTCACCCAGGCTGGACTGCAATGGTACAGTTTCCGCTCACTGCAGCCTCCACCTCCTGAGTTTAAGCAATTGCAATTCTCCTGCTTCAACCTCCCAAGTAGCTGAGATTACAGGCGCCCGCCACCACACCCAGCTAATTTTTGTATTTTGAGTAGAAACGGGTTTCACCAAGTTGGTCAGGCTGGCCTCGAACTCCCGACCTCAAGTGATCCCCCCGCCTTGGCCTCACAAAGTGCTGGGATTACAGGCATGAACCACCACATCCAGCCTTTTCTTACCCTTTATTCACACTAAAATATTCTCTAGGACCAAGGGAGAAAATATCTAATCAGGAAACATTTTTCACTGATGATCATAAAAACCACAGAAGCATTTTACCTCACCTCCATCAAACCAACTCACAGAATTCAAGTTCTCCTTTCCTCTGTAAGGCTTACTGACTGAAGCCAGAGCATACTGAATCCCCATGGCTAGTTGGATATCTTCCAGAATGCTGATGCTTACTATGAGTCAGCTGTATTCATTCCCAAGCCTGTTCATGCCATTATAATATTACTGTACTTTAAAACTTAAACAGTAAATAAACTAATGCAAAAGAGTGAAAAAGAAAGAGCTGTTGTTTCCATGAACATTAACTGGATGCTTTAAAAAAAAACTTGGTAAAGATGAGTTCCTTTCCAAAACTGTCACAAAATAAGGCGTTCTGAAGACAACAGTAAAAGATGGAAAGTTTTGCTAAAATCTAGGATTTTGCACACATTGACTGATTCACAGGTGCTTAAGCTTTCACCTCTATTCAAAATTAAAACCGCCAATTTTACATGACCCATTATTGATAAAGTTTATGCCAAAAAAGATACTTCAGGACTCCAAGTGGCAAATACAAACTCAAAGAAAAAGTTCGGGATTGCATCAAAAGATCAGAGGAAAAATGAAAATGTATATATTTTCAGTTAAAACACTGAAGGTGTGTATATATGTATGGTTTCTCACAATTTCCTGCTTAACTGATTTTTCAATTAGCTACGGGTTTTTCAATAAGCATTTCATAAGAGGGCACTGACTGTAACTGATAGCATTCTCTTCCCACATTAAAAAGGCCAAAAGAAAAGAAACCATTCATGAAAACTAAAATTATGTACTATACCTTTTCCTTTCGAATCCATGAAGAAAAGATCAAGAGAGAGAAAGAAAAGCAAGAAATCAGTTCACAAATTCAGAGAAAAGGCAAATAAAAAAATTCAAGAATATCAGTGACAAGCTTTAGTTATCTGTGGGAATGATACTAAACGTGATGAAGTGATGTCTCTAACATTTATGATGTTCAGCTATGGGTTATGGGAAAAATGCATAATATTCTCATTATAGCAAAGTAAGTAAATCCATGTTTAAGTGAGATAAAAACAAAAACAATTTTAAAAAGATAGTCTACTAAAGTACATTAACAACCAAAAAAAAAAAAAAAAAGGGAAACTAAGGACCTGGGGATCTTTATTAAGATTTGAACGTTTGAGACTCGGTATAAGGTAAGTACCAATACATTTTTTAAATGCTATATGCCCATAATTACTTAAGAATAGGTAATAAACATCAGTCTTTAAGAAACTTACAGGGATTTCTATCTTAATGACCGGGGCCTCTGCTTCAAAGAGGAACATTTAGTATTTAAACAAGTATAGTTCTTCCTGCTACACTTTCTCCTATGATCAACACAGATGTTTAACAGAGATGAGATCTAACCCAGGCCTCTAAACACTTTATAGTATTATTACTCTGCCATTGGTTCCTAGGCTTTCAAGCATATTTTAATCCATTTGCTAAAACACATTGTCCAAACATCTGATTCCTATAAACAGTAATGAGTAAAGTTTATTAACCACACTATTAATACCCAAAGCACAACCAGAATCTTATGATTCTTTCTTAAAATGTTCACTTTGGCATACTTTGTTTTCTATGAGGCTGTAATGAAAGATTATTATTTCCTCATATCTACAAGAAAGCTGCTGGGGTCTTAAAAAAAAAAAAATCCAAAACCAGGCCCAAGGAAATTAAAAAGACAGTATCAAAAGACAATGTTCTCTTTTCCTCTTAGTTTTTGTTTGTATTCATTTTTAAAATTTGTTTGCAGTAAGCTATACATGGGTTTGATTATAAGCAGTCACATATTCTCATAACACTGACAAGAAAGGGATGTTAAAGCAGATAGAGGTGAGGAAAAGTGAGTACTGGTAAGTGGGAACAAAAAATCAACATGCAATTTGCTGACAAATACTTGCATTATAACCTATTCTCATTCACCTTAGTTCTTGTATTCTTTTCTTCCTATTTTAGAATTTGCCTTCTTTTCTCTCAGGATAGCAGAACTGCTTAGAATAGTGGAAATACACTTATCTAAGATTCAGCATTCCTCAATGAACTTGGCTGAACTTGGCTCTGTGCATGTCACTTAACCTCTCTGGTCCTCAATAGCCTCAGATGTAAAATAAGGAGACTGAACTAAATGACCCCAGAGGATTCTTTTCCAAAATTCTGTTTAATATTAATTATGCCCCACAGGAAGACCACCATTCTGAACACCTGATGGAAGAGCAGGCTGACAGAAACTTTTCTAGAGGGCCATTAGACAATACATATCAAAAGTCCTTAATGTTCATCTTCTGATCCAAGCAATTCCACTTTTAGGAATATCTGTCCTAAAAAAGTAATAATGTACACAAGGATGTAGCAACAAAGACGTTTATCACACTACTGTATGTTTACAAACAATTTAAGTGTTTTATAGTAGGAAAAGATTAAGTAAATTAGGAAGAATCCATTTAATAGAATACTATGTAGCCATTAAAAATGATGTTACAGACAAAATACATAATTGCATCAAAAGATATTTATGATAATGAAAAGCAGGTTACAAATTAACATGATCCCATTTGAGGATGTATATATACACATATACAGGTACAGAAAAAAGATGAAAAGGTTACATATAAAAATGTTAGGGATTATTCCTGGATGGTAGGATTTGGTATATCTTCAACTTTTCGCTCATCTGTATTTTCTGAATTTTCTACTATGAATATATATCAACTATAGAGGTTTTTAAAAGTCTTTTTCAATCAATTCTAAGTTCTTTCAAAAGAATTATAATTTTGTTTCTATTCTTCTGGTCCTAAAACAATAAAACTCTATTATTTAAATCAATGACCTTTGAAAAGACTAGGTTTTATAATTACATTTTAAATAAAGCTTTTGTCATAATACAAAAGTTATAATAGTAAGTCAAATCATTCAAAACCAACAGAAAACAACTAGTTATCCATTCATATGGTAAACAAGGATACGAGGCCCCACAGAAATCAAACTGTGGTTCTGCTATTAAGTATTCTCAGGTAATCCTTATAAAATAATTCTGTAGATTCCTTACTAAATACAGTGTCATCCAGACTTCCATTTAACAGAGATGAAATGACTTAATATCTAGAAGAGAACACTAAAAATGACCCTCCCCAAAAAAACTAATCGTTTTTATTTTTTAATTTTTAATTTTTATTTATCTATTGGTGACAGAGCGTGACACTGTCTCAATACATTTTATTTTTTAATTTTTAATATTTATTTATTTATTTATTTGCGACAGCGTCGCGCTCTGTCACCCAGGCTGGAGTGCATGGCGCGATCTCGGCTCACTGCAACCTCCGCCTCCCAGGTCCAAGCAATTCTCCTGCCTCAGCCTCCCAAGTAGCTGGGATTACAGGCGCCTGCCACCACACCCAGTTAATTTTTTGTACTTTTTTTTTCAGTAGAGATGGGGTTTCACCACATTGGCCAGACTGGTCTCGTGCTCCTGACCTCAGGTGATCCACCTGTCTTGGCACACCAAAGTGCTGGGATTAAGCGCGTGAGCCACCGCACCCAGCCTCAACAATCTAATAGTTTTTAAACTAAAAAAAAAAAGGACAAAATATTCCACTCACATATCAAATTCAAAAGCAAAGAAGGTTTAATGAAACTACCGTTATTTAGTCTCAGGTAGAAAAAAAATGAGAAAATACAACTACCTTCTACTATACAAATAAAACTAGTTCTCTTTTCAACCAAGAAAGCGACGTGATTTCAGGCCAAAAAATTGTCAGTTTAGAGCAATTGACAATGGAAATAAAAAAGAGCTCATTGTCAGTGAGAGTTCCTGAAATTACCGAGAAAGCCTGGGGAAGCTGTTTTCCTGAAGATCTTTTAGAATACCCACTATTAAAACATGATTCAGAATAAAAAATCCCCACCACCACCAACTGGAGGCAGATGAGGTGATAACCCCAGGTTCCTTTCAAGTTTATTCTTTTTTGTCTAAGTTTGCAGAGAGAGTCAACAGGTTTGCAGAGAGAGTCAATAGATGTGACAGCTTATAAATTCATGAAGAAGAAAATAAACTTGCAATAAGCAGCAAAACGAAGCTGTGAGTCAAATAACTGTTAGCCATAAAAACATTAGGCTGGGCGCAGTGGCTCATGCCTGTAATCCCAGCACTTTGGGAGGCCGAGGCAGGCGGATCATGAGGTCAGGAGTTCGAGACCAGCCTGGCCAACATGGTGAAATCCCGTCTCTACTAAAAATACAAAAAGTCACCTGGGCGTGGTGGCACATGCCCGTAATCCCAGCTACTTGGGAGGCTGTGGCAGGAGAATCGCTTGAACCAGGGAGTCGGAGGCTGCAGTGAGCCGAGATCGCACCACTGCATTCCAGCCTGGCTACAGAGCAAGACTCTAGCTCAAAAAAAAAAAAAAAAATTGACTGCTACTTTTCAAGTTTTTCTGGTTTTGTTCAAGAAAATAAAGTACACTATACAAGCTGTGATTAAAGAACATTATAAAACCCAAAGGACACTTAATATTTAAAAGCAGGAAAGCACTTAGAAAATTTACCAAATATTAAAGCCAATCCATGAGATGTACCCACTGCTATCAGACTGGACACCGCCTGAAAACAAAAGGGAAGATGACATTTAAGATATTACATTAAGAATCTTGAAATAATCAGAGTTGAATTTGTTGGCCTTCCTTCCTCTAGGCACCAGATGACATACAAACTATTATAAATAAGAAGAATTTCATCCAGGAGGCAAAACGGGAAATGAAACTCAGGACATTTTATTTCTGAGAATCCCTCTAAATTTACTCTAAGGGTAACCGCTATCAAAATATCATATGTTCAACATTACAGACAATAACACGTCACTCAGCTTCCTCTAAAGCAACTTTCAACTAAAAAATCAGGGGTCCAGGCAAAGTAAGAGGCATTTACGCTGCTCAACCAAGAGCTTCCTACAAGGTGTGGGGAAGAGATGAGAACACACTCCTCTAGTTTATCCACAGGACCCTAAAGGTATCCAGAATGTTCAAAACTCACCCACTTCCTCACCAAATAACTAAAAGGAAAGCTACAAGAGGCGCTGCAGGAAGACAAAAAGAGAGAGTACCGGTGTGCTTTTGACACGCACTAGTTCTCCACAATACTCCAACAGAGTTCTAGTTAGCAAGCCTGGCAATGGAATCCAGCGCTGTTAAATGTACTATTTACCGCGAAGTGATTCTATCAAATGACGCTTTCCACTCCTTGTGGAAGGGGAGCCAAATCAAAGCAGCAGCAAATTTACTTGGGCAGGGTGGTACCACAAACAAATAAACCTGGAGAAGGCTAATGTTACTGCATTATCTGCTTCTCAAACAGAAGCCTAAAAAGTAACAAAATATTAGGAAAAAAGAAAGCATTCAACATGGACAAATGTGAAACCTGACCACTGGCAGTAAAATGACTCACGAATTTGTTATAATAACTTATGTAACACTTTGAGCACCGTAATAATAAATCTAAGAAACCCCAATCAAATAAAAAGCTTACCTTTAAAAAGTTAAAGTATACTTACGATTGCTGTAGGCAAGCCAGCATCTACTTTGTCCTAAATGAAATTTTAAAGAAAGTATTTGAAAAATACAGAAAACAGTATAAGGCTCTTGTTTTACATATACTTTGGTCCAAAGCAATTTAGATAAGAGGCGGAACCTTTATTTTTGCCCCCAACTAACAGAAATTACAAAAGCTATATATATAGCAACAAAATACAAAGGGGATGAAGAGGACTGTTTTATTTTACTGAGTACATCAGATGCCTCAGGAAGGGTACTGATTATAATGGCAATGCAAAAGAAAAACGGGAAAGATGTTGCATTTTCTGTAATTTGAATAAACCCTAAGTACTATGGGGGCAAAACTGCAGGAGTCTACAAAGATTGGAGGAAAGTAAACACGCTAAAAATGTTTCTACTACTAAATAGGACTTTCCTACCTAGCAATGACCCAATAACCTCTAAATAAACCCCAACAGGGTATATTAAGTCAGTTCTCGAGATAAGAAAATAAAACATCCTAAAGAAGTGCTAGTCCCAGCTCCTTATCAGAAACTATATGGCATTTGAAAAGTCACCTAACTTTTCTGAACATTAGTCTCGTCACCTGTTCAAAGAAATAGCAAATACTGCCCTATTTACCTCAATGAGCTGTCCTGAGAATCAAATTACATGTGAAGAATGAAAGAAATACGTAAGAGTATCAATTCTAATCTTACATAGCTTCAAATAATCCTGAGTTTGTAGTCATGCAGTACTGCAGTAGCAAGGAGCCTGCATACACAGGTATTACACTGCTTGATTCTCAAACCAGGAGAGATGTATAGAATCGGTAGGATTATTCTGATTTTCCAGATTAAAAAAAACAGACATTTCCAAGAGTTTAACTGACTTGACCAAGGGTACTCAGTAAGTGGTAGAACTATGTCGGAAACTCAGAGCTTCCAGTTCCCAGGACAGGCTTCTTTCAGCACTTCCACATCTTCTATTCTATGTCTGTCCTTGTCGGTGTGGTCAATTATTATCCTCTCTCAAAAGGCAGAATCTGTTTCGCCAACTCTGTAGAGCTTCCTGAGAACCAACTTAAACTTACTCCAGTACTCGAAAACATGAGAAAAACAAAGATCAAGGCTGCTATACACTATGCTCTGGATGGCAGCA